>JAECUM010095992.1:0-15502 GCA_016617855.1 Megalonaias nervosa | reverse complement strand
ATAACTATGTTATTCAACTAACTAACAGAAAGAAGTAAAACCGAAAACTTTAGTACCATTCAACAACCAATTTATTTTCCTTGAATATAAGGTGAACATTTAAAAGGAATTTAAGTATTGTGAGTCAATTAAGAAATAATCCTAAGAGTCCTTTCACAAGTCCAAAAGTATAGAGTGTTCTGAATAAATTCCAGTATAGAATGTGCTGATATGCAACTAGTCTTGGATGAGCTGATGTGTCAACAGTCTTGATGTAACACAATGATATAATCCAAAATATCTTTGAACGAATTCACAATAATTCCAAACGGTATTTTGGTCAAAAGTTAACGAGCACTTTATAATTCCGACGAATAATTTTTAAATAAACGATTCCTCTCAAATTATATCTGAACAAAACGGTAAATAATTTTTGAAACTCAACTTAAAGGAGGAATAACTATTTTTGTTTATCAGAACTTTATATAAAAACCTAAGACAATAAGGTAACCTTGTCCAAAATCAAGTTCATTTTCTACTTGACCTGAATCATTGATTTTTTAATTCTGTAAACAACAAATACATAGCAAATAGTTTCCAGGGAGTACAGGTAAACTATTAGGATTATTATCTTTTCCTGACTCAAGGACATTGTGTTTACTATGTTCTTGATTATAATAGACTTTCTAATTATAACGATAATTTTATCTTGTAAAGATGTGGAACCATCCAGAATGATATTTTCCATTAGGTAATAGTTTATTATTTTTAGAACATGCTAATTGTGACCTTGGGTCAATAGAGAACTAAATAGTCTTGTTTTCCTAGACATTTTTCATGCGTGTCATAAGATTATCTAGTATTTCATTTGCGCTGGATTTTATTTATTCAAATTATTTATTCACTGGAAATACAAAGTGCTCACAGAAACAACATTCTTCGAAATATCGACTTGAATTTATAGTGAAATTTCAGATAAGGATATGTTCTTGTATTGTATTTTGTAATCCATCCATAGTCTGTTGGCGCATCACCACTACACGGGCCACCAAAGGCGCATCACCACTTCCAGCGTTGGATTTAATTTGGATTTCCACTAAAGTTTGTTCATGACTTAATCATGAGGAATTATGCATATAATTCTAGGATTATTTGGATTTAATTCGCATTACCCTAAGTTTCATTTTTACATTTTCACTTAGTATTCTAGGGATATAACCAGTTGTTGAATTTTACAAAGCTTGTTGCTTCTGGTCTTGGACAAAGTAACATGTATAGGAACATTTTGCTAATGTTACCACAATAGATTCTCAGTGGGAGAGAATTCACAACTGAATTACCCAAACGAATTAATGGACTTCACTCCTTCTTCTAACTACTTTACTTTGCTAATTAGCCTTTGATTCACATAGATATAGACAAATCAATTCTTAAAATACGTAATACAAATCATTTAAGACAAAACAAATTAGCTTCTCACAATTCGTGCGTGAAATCTTTATGATACACTATTTGGATTACATACAAAACAACTAAACCCAAATTCATTCATATAATACACAAGTTCATATAACACTTGACAAAAATGCATGCAAGCAATTAACCTCTGAACCAAAGGAAAATTGAAGTAGAAATTTAAAAATGAATAAATGAAACAAATAATTACAAACTTACATCAATGAACATATATTGTATGCAATTGAGACAATACCTTTGTCCCTTCCCAAGCCCTTGCTCACTTATCATCAGAGAATTCCCTATGTCTCTTCTCTGGTTCGGGTCTGTTTCCCCTCCGTTGTAGGAAACTTAAATCATGAAATTTTGCTTGGGGAACACATCCTTTCGTCTATCTTAGCCAATCATGATTACTTCTTTAGCCGCCAAAAATTTTATCACCGTCATCGAAGTTAGAATAATCCTCTCTAATTCGACTGTATTTATAACTATTCTGGATAATATCAGTTTATCATACCTGTTTCAGATGGCCCAAGACTTCCTAAAATTTTCCCTGGTTTGTCTCAACTCTTGCTATGTGTCGCTATTGACTTTGCATTAACATCACCCTGTATCTGTTCCTATCTGTTAACCGAGCTGGTCCTAATTAACATTCAATTCATGCTCTAAGAAGAGCAGATTCCCATCCCCTCGCAGTGAACAATTTATTGCAGGACTAGCCCCATACATCAAATTTAATGGGTACGAGTCAGGCTGACCATGACAGAATGTACTGTGAAATTATCTATACAAAATTTTGCACCATTCTACAGGTAAATACGTATGGAGCTATACGCAATCCTGAGACTTGCCCTTGCTTTAGGTAGTTTGATTGCTTGTATTTTGGAAGTAAACTAATAACATTTCGCCGAGTCGGAAAATAGTTGTAGCTGTAATTGCCAGATCTAACTACTTTAGCTATGCTATGTCTCGCAAAAACTGATTTCATGTGAGCTATTGTGAAGCGGCATACTTCAGTTTCGCGATTTCAATAAATCGCAATAGTCTTCTACACGAAGATATGTAAGACCGTTTAAGTCAAACATGTATGTAGTTTACAATTTGCCACGGTGTTTCAGTAAATACGGAAGGCAACAGTGGTTCGACATGATAGTCTGCACGCTCGGCGCATTTTCGACAGTGCTTCTACATCTTCGAGCTGTTTCTCCCAAACCTTTCCACCAAACCGAAGGTACACATTCCGCACAGTTTACATTCAATGATCACCTTCGTAAATTCTTTCAAGCATTATGTGCTGTATCCTCGCGGGTATCGCTATTGTGCAGCCTTTGAATAGTACATCATTATATACCGTCAATTCTCCGTGAAAGCTGACATAATCTCTCAAACGTTCATTCTACTTAGATTTCTTTGGCCTTAGTATTTTTTTCTAGCCTTGCCTAATAGACATTTAATAAATCAGTTACCTGATTAAAAATGCAGTTCTCGCTGCCTGAAACGATTTATCACTATTTGCGTCTTCTAAGCTCACAGCTCGCGAAAACGTTTTAGATGTAATCAAATATTTACATGCAACATGTGATATTACGGAAAACGATACAAATGTGGACCGTGTCTGGGGAGCTCTTACAAGCCTGGATACATTTTCTATTGCCGCTAGAGACTTTGTATGAACTATTATAATGGATATATCTGATTCCTCTAAAATTAAACTGTCAGCCAGTTAAAGTAAATTTCAATGTGGAAAGTGATGTAGCAACTGGTCCATTAAGTGCAGTTCTCGTTACGGTATTGTTGTACAACGGGAGCGGTCACTTAACGATAAACAAGAGTAACGCGACGTAGCGTAAACGCATCACAGCGCGACAGAAACGCAGTTATTCAACAGTAACGTAATGATGCGAAATTCAGACTGTCCCTTTCATCACGGTTGTAACAATTGTCAATTAACGATGGAGGAGAGCTGATATCCAGTTTTGTGTCAGTTGAAAGAGTCCGAAATTTGTTTACGTAAAGTTTTTTGCAAGGGCTAAGAATATGAGAATAGGCAGTACTGTCAGGATGGTATGTGACCTGGAGTACACTGATGGTATGCTGACTCGGTGAAGTATCGGATTACTAATACAGATAACATTTACGTCAGTCGTCTGGGTCTTACAAGTGATAGAACCCTAAAAAATACTGTATAATGGAAAATTACAAACTAACCACAAGTGTTCACGTCTCGCCCCCCCCCCCTCCTCATAGGTTCCAAGATGCAGAGGAGCATAGTTACTCGAATTGTTTACCCAGCATACATCACCGTTTCTTTCTTTGGACTTATTACGAAGTAACATTTTGTGAGGTATTTTAAAATGAGCTTTTAATAAGTTGATACCAAAATGGATAACTGGATATAAATTGTGGTATAAAGAGTTAATGTCTCGTTAAACTATATCTCTAGAAGTTTTGTTAGTGTGCTAATTCAATGCCCAATTCAAAATATTATCGCACTTGGCCAATAAATGTAGAGGATAAAAGCTATGAAACGTGCCATTGAAACTAAAGTGGCAAAATTTCGATTGTTTATGTCAATTGAACACTTCTAGCAAATAAAATATTATTACTTCCATCAGTGTAGAAAATAAAAGCATCAACTCTTCTTCTACACTTTTACATCTTTATTCCCTCGACCACCGTCCTCTGAGTTAACATGTACCTCCAAAGAGACTAAAACATAGCATATATTGTGACGACAGTTGTACTCTTAATCCTGTACCACAATTCAAATTTTAATCTGGTCCTCATCCAGTTGTCAGAATACAACCGTGTTGTGCTGCTAGAATATATCCGTTTACAATTACAAGAACAAATCTGTTATCACAAATCTGTTTACTAGAATACACCAATTTACCTCTACTAGCATACCTCCATTTACTACTACTATAGTACATCCATTTACTACTCCTAGTATACATCCATCTAATACTACTGGAATACATCGATTTACTACTACTAGAATACATCCATTTACTACTATAATACATCTATTTACTACTACTAGAATGCATCCCATTACTACTACTAGAATACGTCCATTTGCTACTACTAAAATACGTCCATTTAATACTACTAGAATTCATCCATTTTCTACTACTAGACTAAGTCCATTTACTACTACTAGCATACATCTATTTACTACTACTAGAATGCATCCATTTACTACTACTAGAATACGTCCATTTACTACTACTAGAATTCATCCATTTACTCCTACTAGCATACATCTATTTACTACTACTAGAATTCATCCATTTACTACTACTAGAATTCATCCATTTACTCCTACTAGCATACATATATTTACTACTACTAGAATGCATCCATTTACTACTACTAGAATACATATATTTACTACTAGAATACATCCATTTACTACTACTAGAATTCATCCATTTAATGCTACTAGTATTCATCCATTTAGTACTACTAGTATACATCCATTTAATACTACTAGTATTCATCCATTTACTACTACTAGAATACACCCATTTACTACTACTAGAATACATCTATTTACTACTAGAATACATCCATTTACTACTACTAGTATTCATCCATTTACTACTTGTAGAAAACATCCATTTACTACTATTAGAATACGTCCATTTGCTACTACTAGAATACATCCATTTACTACTACTAGTATACATCCATTTACTACTACTAGAATACATCCATTTACTACTACTAGTATACATCCATTTACTACTTGTAGAAAACATCCATTTACAACTTTTAGAATACATCCATTTACTACTACTAGTATCCATCCATTTACTACTAGAATACACCCATTTACTACTACTAGAATACATCCATTTACTATTAGAATACACCCATTTACTACTACTAGAATACATCCATTTACTATTAGAATACATCCATTTACTACTACTAGAATACATCCATTTACTACTACTAGAGTATATCCATTTTACTACTATTAGAATACATACATTTATTACTTGTAGAAAACATCCATTTACTACTACTAGAATATATCCATTTACTACTACTATTATACATCCATTTACTACTACTAGTATACATCCATTTACTACTACCAGAATACATCCATTTACTACTACTAGAATACATCCATTTACTACTACTATAATACATCCATTTACTACTATTAGAATACATCCATTTACTACTACTATAATACATCCATTTACTACTACTAGCATACATCCATTTACTACTACTATAATACATCCATTTACTACTACTATAATACATCCATTTACTACTACTATAATACATCCATTTTCTACTACTATAATACATCCATTTATTATTAGAATACACCCATTTACTACTACTAGAATACATCCATTTACTATTAGAATACATCCATTTACTACTACTATAATACATCGATTTACTACTACTAGAATACATCCATTTACTACTACTAGAATACATCCATTTACTACTACTATAATACATCCATTTACTACTATTAGAATACATCCATTTACTACTACTATAATACATCCATTTACTGCTACTAGCATACATCCATTTACTACTACTATAATACATCCATTTACTACTACTATAATACATCCATTTACTACAACTAGTATACATCCATTTACTACTACCAGAATACATCCATTTACTACTACTATAATACATCCATTTACTACTACTAGAATACATCCATTTACTACTACTAGTATACGTCCATTTATTGCTTGTAGAAAACATCCATTTACTACTACTAGAATATATCCTTTTACTACTACTATTATACATCCATTTACTACTACTAGTATACATCCATTTACTACTACCAGAATACATCCATTTAGTACTACTAGAATACATCCATTTGCTACTACTAGAATACATCCATTTACTACTAGAATACATGCATTTACTGCTGCTGGTATACATCCATTCAATATTACTAGTAGTCATCCATTTACTACCACTAGAATACACCCATTTACTACTACTAGAATACGTCCATTTACTACTACTATAATACATCCATTTACTACTAGAATAAATCCATTTACAACTACTAGAATACATCCATTTACTACTTGCAGAATACATCCATTTACTACTTTTAGAATACATCCATTTACTACTACTATAATACATCCATTTACTACTAGAATACATCCATTTACTACTACTATAATACATCCATTTACTACTCCTATAATACATCCATTTACTACTACTAAAATACATCCATTTACTACTACTATAATACATCCATTTACTACTAGAATACATCCATTTACTACTAGAATACATCCATTTACTACTACTATAATACATCCATTTACTACTACTATAATACATCCATTTACTGCTACTAGCATGCATCCATTTACTACTACTAGAATTCATCTATTTACTATTAGAATACATCCATTTACTACTACTACTATAATACATCCATTTACTACTACTATAATACATCCATTTACTACTACTAGAATTCATCCATTTACTATTAGAATACATCCATTTACTACTACTACTAGAATACATCCATTTACTACTACTACTATAATAAATCCATTTACTACTACTATAATACATCCATTTACTACTATAATACATCCATTTACTACTACTAGAATACATCCATTTACTATTAGAAAACATCCATTTACTACTATAATACATCCATTTACTACTACTAGAATACATCCATTTATTATTAGAAAACATCCATTTACTACTAGAAAACATCCATTTACTACTAGAATACATCCATTTACTGTTAGAAAACATCCATTTACTACTATAATACATCCATTTACTACTATAATACATCCATTTACTACTAGAATACATCCATTTACTACTACTATAATACATCCATTTACTACTACTATAATACATCCATTTACTACTAGAATACATCCATTTACTACTACTACTATAATACATCCATTTACTGCTACTAGCATACATCCATTTACTACTACTAGAATTCATCCATTTACTATTAGAATACATCCATTTACTACTACTACTATAATACATTCATTTACTACTACTATAATACATCCATTTACTACTACTATAATACATCCATTTACTACTACTATAATACATCCATTTACTGCTACTAGCATACATGCATTTACTACTACTAGAATTCATCCATTTACTATTAGAATACATCCATTTACTACTACTATAATACATCCATTTACTACTACTAGAATACATCTATTTACTACTATAATACATCCATTTACTACTACTATAATACATCCATTTACTGCTACTAGCATACATCCATTTACTACTACTAGTATACATCCATTTTGTACCAGAATACATCCAGTTACTACTAGCATACATCCATTTACTACTACTAGAATTCATCCATTTTACCATTAGAATACATCCATTTTACTACCACTAGAATACACTATTTTACCACCATAATACATCCATTTTAATACCACTACTATAATACATCCATTTTACTGCTACTTTCAGCATACATCCATTTACTACTACTAGAATTCATCCATTTACTATTAGAATACATCCATTTACTACTACTAGAATACATCTATTTACTACTATAATACATCCATTTACTACTACTATAATACATCCATTTACTGCTACTAGCATACATCCATTTACTACTACTAGTATACATCCATTTTGTACCAGAATACATCCAGTTACTACTAGCATACATCCATTTACTACTACTAGAATTCATCCATTTACTACTACTATAATACATCCATTTACTACTACTATAATACATCCATTTACTGCTACTATAATACATCCATTTACTACTACTATAATACATCCATTTACTACTACTATAATACATCCATTTTGTACCAGAATACATCCAGTTACTACTAGCATACATCCATTTACTCCTACTATAATACATCCATTTACTGCTACTATAATACATCCATTTACTACTACTATAATACATCCATTTACTACTACTAGTATACATCCATTTTGTACCAGAATACATCCAGTTACTACTAGCATACATCCATTTACTACTACTATAATACATCCATTTACTGCTACTATAATACATCCATTTACTACTACTATAATACATCCATTTACTACTACTATAATACATCCATTTACTGCTACTAGCATACATCCATTTACTGCTACTAGCATACATCCATTTACTACTACTAGTATACATCCATTTTGTACCAGAATACATCCAGTTACTACTAGCATACATCCATTTACTACTACTAGAATTCATCCATTTACTACTACTATAATACATCCATTTACTACTACTATAATACATCCATTTACTGCTACTATAATACATCCATTTACTACTACTATAATACATCCATTTACTACTACTATAATACATCCATTTTGTACCAGAATACATCCAGTTACTACTAGCATACATCCATTTACTCCTACTATAATACATCCATTTACTGCTACTATAATACATCCATTTACTACTACTATAATACATCCATTTACTACTACTAGTATACATCCATTTTGTACCAGAATACATCCAGTTACTACTAGCATACATCCATTTACTACTACTATAATACATCCATTTACTGCTACTATAATACATCCATTTACTACTACTATAATACATCCATTTACTACTACTATAATACATCCATTTACTGCTACTAGCATACATCCATTTACTGCTACTATAATACATCCATTTACTGCTACTAGCATACATCCATTTACTACTACTATAATACATCCATTTACTACTACTAGAATACATCCATTTACTACTACTAGAATACATTCATTTACTACTACTATAATACATCCATTTACTACTACTAGAATACATCCATTTACTACTACTAGAATACATCCATTTACTACTACTATAATACATCCATTTACTACTACTATAATACATCCATTTACTACTACTATAATACATCCATTTACTGCTACTAGCATACATCCATTTACTGCTACTATAATACATCCATTTACTGCTACTATAATACATCCATTTACTACTACTAGAATACATCCATTTACTACTAGAATACATCTATTTACTGCTACTAGAATACATTCATTTACTACTAATAGAATACATCCAGTTACGACTAGAATACATCCATTTTCTGCTAATAAAATTTATCCATTTACTACCACTAGAATACATCCATTTACTCCTTCTATAATACATCCATTTACTACTACGAAAATACATCCATTTACTATTACTATAATACTTCCATTCACTACTACTAGGATACATTTATTTACTTCCAGAATACATTCATTTCCTGCCACTAAAATGCTACCATTTACTACTAATAGAATACTTTCATTTACTAATGCGTATATTATCACTCCTGACAGATATACTATATTCTCATGATTCGAGATAGACCATGATACAAGCATTCAGCATATAGTATTGGTCTTAAACTATGTATCACAAAAGAGCAAAACCAACAAGTTTTGTAAAATTCAACGTATGATTTATTTTCCTAGAAGAGAAAAGTGATGATTTAACTGGAACTTATCGTATTGTGAATGAAATCCCTAACCGTTCTAAAAGTTTTATCACAAGTTCAAATGTATGAAATTCTAACTGAATTCTAGTGGCATTCCAAATAAGTTCCAATATTGAATATGTTGACGTGTCCGCAGCATCGTAGGTGCAAATAAACCAATGGCCTCGTATGTGATGATGTGCTAACAGTATTTTGATGTATCACAATACTATATTCCACAAATGTCCTGGTCTGAATTAACTATAATTCCAAATTAATGTTCCAAGTCTAAGAATATTGCTGAGCACTTTACAAATCAAGTAAATGATAAGTTGAATTAATAAATCAACCTAGATGAAAAAATGAGCACAATAATAAGTTTGAGTCCTCGTCAGATGTTAAGGCAGAAAAGAGTAATATTTACATTAACAAGATTATATGCTCCTCTACTTGACCTAGATCGAATTTACCATTTTCTGAAAATACTGTTACTTAATGGAAATTTTCCATTCTAGAACATTCTAAGGTCAGAATTGAGGCTTTATCTTTAAATGCAAATTCAAGTAAACATTGTTACCTTAGTAATGATCTGAATATTTAATCCACATTGGTATAGAAATATTAGCTATGCATTATGTTGTTTACAAAATAAATGTCTCTGGTCAGGCACACAATGAACTTGATTTTGGACAAGGTCAAGTGCAAAATACAGAAGTCTATAACATATAATCATTAAGAAATGCCAATAAATAATATGATTTAAATATACATAACAGTATAGCAAAGTGATGCAGTTACTACTCCAATTCCACAGCAATTAGACACTCAGTTTTTTATTATACAAAAGATACGCAGTTTTATGCTGGGTTTTTATAATTTCACTTAGTCGAAGGTTTCATGTTTATGAAAATTCTGGCAATGACAATGAATTCATACTTTATGATGAAACGTTAAAACTAATGGGGTTCAATTCACAGAACAGATACGTGCATTTAAATTTTTTCTAGCTTAAGAAAAAACATTTCAGCAACATTTTGAAAACCGTTTTGGTAAGACAACCGATTAAGAAACATATATATAATACCGTTCATGTTTCCTCATATATATATGTGCTTCGTTCTAATCTGAAATGACTGACTGATTGCAAGTGTAAAAATTCAAGGCGTTTTGCTAACAAGTTTCATGGGGACTGTAGACTGAAGGACAAGCCCTAAACTTGTAGTTTACTGGTATTTAACTTTCATAGTGAAATTTACCTTCTGATATTTCAGCAATTTCAATCCTGACCTCCTCGGGCAAAGATAATTAGTACCATCTGAACTTGCTTAGCTTAGTTAAAGAAACTAATAGTGCATGGCAAGATGGTTGCCATAAGCCGATGTGTAGGCTGACTGCCTTGAGACTATTGATGCTAATAGCTAGTGTAAGTGCTAATGAGTAAGATCACTGCGAGTGAGATTATTATTAATTTCAAGAAAGTCGGTGTAATCTTCAGCAAAATCATTGTCTGAAATCTTTATGTTGTTATATATATATCTAATTTTTTAACTCCTAGTACATGATTTTATCTAATTTGTTTAATTTGTATTCATGGCTGTAAATTGTAGTGATTATCTTTAGTTAGATTTTGCCTACGTGATTAGGGCCTGTTTTAGGAATATTAAGAGCGTATAATTACATAGGATCTATAAATAGATGCTTACGTATGTGTTGATAATTACTAATAATAATCTTATTAATAAGACTTTGTTGACAATGTTGGGTTAATTTCTCATTGGTTCGTGGGGTTTGGAAGGTTCCAGAAGAATTAAGTAATTTCAAATTGAATGGGCTAGGTCACATGAATAGGCATTTCGAAATATTCATAGCGTAGTATGATCTGTCACATGGGGGTATGTTGTGGAATATAGTCGTAATAGAAGGTGTAATATAAGGAGAGAACTGAGCAATCAAATTTCATTCCTATTTTGGAGTTATTCTTATTTCTTTTTTTCCTGTTGCAACATCAAGTCTGCGGACGTGTTTTATGTTGTACTTAGATATTATTTGAGAGGAAAAAATTGTTTGGATTGTTCAGTAGAAATAGAAAGTGTTCATTATTCTGGACTATATTATTATTCTGGAACTATTTTGAATTTTACCAAGAGGTTCTGGACAATGCCATTTTGACAGCGTCACGATTCTTGGCGGACCAGTACATTTTCGGTTCTGAAGTTTATACGGAACTTTTCATTCTTTTGGACTTTAATATAACTCTTTCAGGATTATTTGGGATTCACTTCATAATACTGTTCCTCTCACATTTTCATTTATAACTTTGATAATTAAATTATTTGCTAAGTTTTACAAAACGTTCTGGTTTTGCGTCTTTCTGTTACGAGGTTTATGATCACAGAGTCGTAACAATGTAAATATGTAAGAAACTTCATTTAATTCGAATTCATTGTATTGCATCATCTTTTTGAACTCAGATTTGTCTGTATATAACCGACGAACCTCAATCATCCAATGCCCTCAATCATCAGCCATATTCACACTTTTGTAAATTGGACGAGTAATCGACGGAATAATGTACAATTTAATCCAGTCTACGCCAGTTTTTCTCCTGTCAGTTTACTCAGTTTCACATTCCCCTGTTACATTCAAGTATTATTATTATTATTATTATTATTATTATTATTATTATTATTATTATTATTATTATTATCAGTAGTAGTAGTAGCAGTAATAGTAGCAGTAGTAGTAGCAGTAGTAGTAGTAGTAGTAGTAGAAGTAGTAGTAGTAGCAGTAGTAGTAGTAGCAGTAGTAGTAGTAGCAGTAGTAACAGTAGTAGTAGTAGTAGCAGTAGTACCAGTAGTAGCAATAGTAGTAGTAGCAGTAGTAGTAGTAGTAGTGACATTAGTAGTAGTAGCAGTAGTAGTAGTAGTAGTAGTAGTAGTAGTAGTAGTAGTAGTAGCAATAGTAGTGGTAGCAGCAGTAGTAGTAGTAGCAGTAATAGTAGTAGTAGCAGTAGTAGTAGTAGTAGCAGTAATAGTAGTGGCAGTAGTATTAGTAGTAGTAGCAATAGTAGTAGTAGTAGCAGTAGTAGTAGTAGTTGTGGCAGTAGTAGTAGTAGCAGTAGTAGTAGTAGTAGTAGCAGTAGTTGTAGTAGCAGTAGCAGTAGTAGTAGTAGTAGTAGTAGTAGTCTAGAAGGAGGAGGAGGAGATCTTTCCATCACCTTAACTTTTAATGTAAATACAGTCAAATCTTTATTACTCGAAATGGAAATTATATCCGGAATGAAATGCAAGAAGTGAAAAAAATGTATTGCGTCAGATCGAGCAGCAGAGAGGGTGGACCCTACAACTTTGTAGAGACCTTATTTTTGAAATTTAAGGGTTCCTACGATGGCTGAAAAAAAAGTTTTTGCTTTAATAGTAAAAACTTCTCTAATTGACCAGATTTTTTCCGATTTTTTTCACAATCTGGTCACTACGCGTATGTCGTTCACCCTCTCTGCTGGTATGGTTTTTATCCAATAATTGTATCAAGTCCGTTACGATATCTTGACCTCGGATCATGTAAATTTATTGTTACAAAACCAAAGGGAGCAGCTTGTGCTTTTGAAAAGAAATTTTTAAATTTGTTCATGTCCATGTCCCCAGAACACCAAGTCTAATAAATATTTTGCAGCGTATGATTATCAACTCCGTTGAACACAACTAAAACGTTACAGTTATCCCTGATCACTTTTGGAATTTGTGTATAATGCTGTGTAACATAAATCACGTCTGTGTTTTTGTGACGGCCTCGTGAAAATATCCGAGCTGGATTGGATTGTTTGTCCAGCATGACATCATCATACACTACTAAATTATTAATGAATCCATCCAGATCATCTACGGATGGCGCTTCATCAATATCAGTAATAAAGTCTATGACTTCACTGTCTTCATGCAACAATTTTGCGTTTTCATTAAAATCTTTAAGCACTTCGTAACATCGCTGATCATCTACAAATGGCGCTATCAAATATAATTTATCCCACTTCAGCCATCGCATTATTAGATTGAGCAATAATTGCGTCTTCCCACTTCCGGACGGACCTATTATAATCATTCTGATAGAATTCGGAAGCGCTGGATGGTGCTTTACTGGTTCTTGTTTTCGTGTCGCTGAAAAGTCAATTATATCCATATAATTAATAATATGAGTCTATATTGTGTTCGATGCAGAACATCTACACCTACTACTGAATTAACGACAATAACAACAAAAAATAAAAGACGAGCACTTACAGGTAAGTGTGTGAAATGTGGCACCAAGAAATATAAATTTCTTCCAACAAAGACAGGTGTGGGTGATATCGCTGCTTCGTTAGGAAAATTACCAGGAACTCCATGGGCTAAATACCCCGGTGAGAAACATTTACCCGGATATAATTATTGTGGTCCTGGAACTCGACTTGATATCCGACTTGACGAACGAGATCAACCAAAACCAGGAGAGTATCCAGTAAATAAGATTGATTAAGCGTGTCACGTTCATGATGTCGCGTATAAAAGTAAGGATTTGCAACAACGACATCTCGCAGATGTAAAATTGATTCACGCGTTAAATTCTATACCTAATAAATCTCTCAGAGAATCTCTCGCTAGCTTTCTAGTAAAAACTGCTATGAAAGGTAAACTAGTGCTAGGAGCTGGTAATTAATTATATAACTATCATAATGGAATCTGTTTATTATTCCCCGAGAGGATTCTGGAGAGGTAAAGCAGCGATTAGTAAACTCGCCGAAGCAGCAAAAGCTTCACGTGATGTTGCTGCATCATGGTTAGCACGACAGGCAATATGGCAAATCTTCCTAAGTCCACCTAAAAGAATTCAGTATGCGCATTTTGATGTTAGCGTTCCTAATGAAGTTCATCAAGCGGATATACTGTTTTTACCACACGATACCATTAAAACACATAGACGTCAATACACGTATAGATACGCGTTAACTGTCGTTGATGTTGCGAGTAGATATAAAGAAGCGGAGCCATTATCAACAAAGACGGCATCTGAAGTTGCATCTGCGTTTGAGCGTATTTATCAACGTGGTGGTCTACGATGGCCACGGTTATTACAAGTTGATCCTGGTAAAGAATTTCTTGGAGTAGTATCATCGTTGATGAAGAAACATAATGTTAAAATCAGACGAGGACATACTGAAATTCATCGTGATCAGGCAATCGTTGAACGATTTAATAGAACTCTTGCCGAGCGGTTATTCGGATACCAATACGCAAAGGAAATATCTACTGACTTTAAGGATAGATCTCGTGAATGGGTTGCAAGATTACCGAGTGTGATAGCTGCGTTGAATAATGAAATTACTCGTGCAACTTCCATGAAACCTTCTAATGCGATCAGAAAAAAAAAATATATACCCCGTAGCAATGGCTACGGACAACGACGTGAATCTTTCTCTCAACCAGTATTAGGTAATGTAACTGTAAGATATTTATATGAACCTGGCGAACTTGAAGATGGTAAAA
>JAECUM010095991.1:0-17230 GCA_016617855.1 Megalonaias nervosa | reverse complement strand
TGTAATTTAATTGCTTGTGTGTTAGTTTTAAATTTTTTATTTTATTTTATTTCATTGCATGTTATTGTAATGATAACTTTATTCACTGGATTTGACATTTGTCCAGAAAATTCAGTTCAGTTCTGTTAAACCTGATAAACAAGCATTCGTAGAAACATTGAATCTTTTGGTGACCTAGATTCAGAGCCAGTTTCAGCTTTGTAGTAAACAACCTTTGATTATTTTTTTTATTACTGAATCTTATAGTAAGATTCATTCAGTACAACCGAATTCGTCCATTGCTGACGTGACAGCCGGCATTTAATGTTACTACGTCGCTTGAAAGGAAGTGATCACGTGACCCATTACGGGCTCTAAATTGCGTTTCAGTTAGGGTTAAGACTGACGTTTCATAGTGATTTTTGGTCAGTCGTAATTCATACCTTCGGGCTCAAAGGTATTTTTGTTTCTGCCAGTTTCATTTGCATTTTTCTATTTGTCGGAATTATTAATTTATTTTCCCTGGAAACTTTATCCCGTGCTCATCAAAATTCTTGGACAAAGACATTTGCTGAAAATTATTCGAAATTCTAAAGCCGGAATATTATTCTTGGTGATTCAACAAGGAACTGATGACACATCAGGACAAAGCAGGTTATAGAAGACGTCATCGCCTTCCATCTTGGAACTTCATCGGGTTCGATCTTTGTTGCACTTAGAACTTTTTATTGATAGGACGTATATTTTGTAATTTTTGGATTAATTTATTTTGGATTAGATTCATAAACTGTAAGTCCTTTTTTATATTTTTACCTTGTTTTTCTAGGGAAATAAATTATTTTGTTAAATTTTACAAAGCTTGTTGGCTTCACTCTTTTCTTTGTTACTTTTGTACGAGCCTAGACACGTAACATACATGCATATATATATATATATATATATATATATATATATATATATATATATATATATATATATATATATATATGGGAATTATCAGTCCTTTGGAGTGCATTGGATACAGGGATTGATTAAGATGCAAGAAACTGACAACGAATAGTGCAAAACTGGTTTCTAACTAGCCTTAGCGCTTTCGACTCTCAATTAACTTTTGTTAATAGCAAACAGAAACCAGTGACAAGACAAGTAGCAAACCCTAAAGAAAGCGTTGAAATGACAAAGGTTTTCATGACTACGTCTAACGGAAGTATAGTTTAAATCTTCAATGTCGCGCCTAATTGATGTCGACTAGTTGGTATTGACCTAAACAAGTAGGAACAAAATAGTGTCAGCAGTTTTCTTAATGTCAGGTGGCGTAACCGTAGCTTATCCCATTTTTTCTGCAATGCCAGTAATGTCTATAACAATAATAATGTCTATAACAATAATAATGTCTATAACAATAAAAATACTTTGAAGAACTGTAATAAACAGTGATAGTGAGTGACTACTGAGCAAAATGAACGAATTATTTAATTGTAACAAAGTGGCCTTCAACAGATGATGTTTGTGGTGGCTCACTGTTTGGGTATTCTTGGTTTAAGCCTCTTAGTTTCTGTGCTTTAAGGCAACGTATCCAATAAGATTCCTTTTCGTTCATGATTTCGTAACTCCAGTTGTGTCTGAGAGAAACTGCAGTTACAATTATATCACTGAAAGTATAGCCAGGAGAAGAGAAGTGTTCTGCAACAGGTCTTCTGTTCAACTTTTTGTCATCCATTCCACTCTATTAGTATTGTTCCTTGTGTAGTCTTTCCCTTTCCAACATGTCTCCAATCTCTCTTAAGACCTTATCATGCATGTGCATCACTCTCGGGCCAAGACAACTTGATATGATGATAGGATAGGCTTGAGTGTGGCTCTTTTCTAGCATAACGGGCACGTGGGATCATCTCTCAAGTTACATCTATGTAGATTTGTTGTCGATAAGAGTAGATTGTACAGGGACCCAAGCAGGAACTGGCAGTGCAGTGGTTCATATTTGCCAAAGATCCGTCCATGCGAGTTTACCATCTTGTCCATCTCGGCTTAAGGAAATCCGAAAGATGGAATCAATCAAGGTCAGCAGGACTCCATACCATTTTCCAGGAAGAAATTCGGAGAGAGAGAGTCCAAATGGGTTGACAATTGGACTGCTCTCTCTCTCTCTCTCTCTCTCTCTCTCTCTCCGAATTTCTACCTGGACTATGGTATGAAGTCATGCTGACCTTGATTGATTCCATCTTTCGGATTTCCTTCAGCCAAGCTCTTCTCTTCTTTTATTTACAGTCTTAACGATATCCCTATGCGTTAGTCTGCTCTCGGCTTCTTTTTGCCGCCTGGCTCATGTTGTTAAATGGTTAAATGTTTAAATGCATACACAAACAAATGCACGGTTTCATGCCAGTAAATATAACCAATCAGATGTCCTGTCGATATTTCATCGTTAACATGGAAATTTATCCACTTCTACTGCTTTAGGACATTCCACTGGCTGAACTGTTTGCCATGTATTTTTTCTGACTTTTCTCTCTCTTGTCTCTGTATCGATTGTCCTATTTCTCTCAAAAAGTTCAGATTTCAAGAGGTTACCGACGGAGATTTGTGTGCAAAGTGGGAGCTTTCATCTCTCAACATCAAGTTGAACGTGAAATCAGGTATTTGTCTTCGGGTCAAAGTGAAATTTTTTTAAATATTTAGTACGTGCTACTTTTTGAATTATGAGCAAAGCTGGTAACTTTCAGAGTGCATCCAAATCAATCAAATTTTTCTTTTCGTCAGGTCAAGAAATGTGAATAGTGACCTTAGGTTGTATCAGCACAACGCTGGAGTCTTTAGATTCATTAACTGCGGTAGTTCACGTCCTAGAGCGTCGGATTGTTAATACAAAGGTCGTGGGTTCTTTTCTCTTCCAGGATAGACTGGACCATTTATCATTGTGTTAAAGGAATTTAGCTCCGATTTCGTCGGCATGTTATAAACAATAATGTGTTACAAGTGCCGCTAAAGAAAACAGAAAAGGCCTGGTTTCTTACACAGTTAGTTGTGACCTTTCTCGGCTTTAGATCTGGGAGTTCAATCCACAAGTTTGAAAGTTGTTCTCCATAATCACGTTACGTCTACACATATTGATATACACACACTTGAAAACAGAAAGACTCGAAAGTGTATTTGTGTGTCGCAAGTGGTCTTTGTACATGCCAAGGAAGTGATAGCATTCTTACAATATAAGCCGTATTGTCGAAGTTGATACTCCATTGTAAACAAATTTAGATAACAAATTGAGACTGTTAAAGAATTACTACATTTAAACGCGTACATCACGCAACAAGTGAAAACGGCGTATAATCGGATCTGCTAGAACATTATGCAACAGTGGATCAGGATCGCAATAGGGCGACTATGCTGATCGGAACAGGCCGACTACGCCGGTCGCAATTGAGCAAGCATTATTTTATGGGTCAAGACAAGTTTTTTTTTTTTTCAAGCATGATTCTGAAGCACGGTTATCGAATACTTTACAGCGCTAAAGCTAAAGAATATATTGTTTCGTCTCTAAATTATCTGAGACAAGAATTTTAAAACTGATTTATATGGTTTAGTTAGTTTAAATGGTAAAAATATTAGAGTGGCATGAGAGAGAATTGTTACTTTGAGGACAAAGTAAAACATCAGCGAATCATAAGACCGAATTTTCACTGTCACGACATAGTCCGTTTCTAACCATCAAATAAGAATATATAGCCTTGCTAGGAAAAATGCATATTTATTGCCAAAAACACCTTCTTACGAAATCATCGCATCTTTTTAAAATAAGAACGTACATTAGAATCATAGTGCCGAAGTCACACGGTTTACGGGGGCCCAGGGTGGCCGAGTGGTCTAAAGCGCTCACCGTTACGGATCCTGTCATCTCACCTCTGTCTGCGTGGGTTCGAGTCTCGGGTTCGGCCAATGTGGGTATGTGAGAAAGCTTGCCAGAAGCTTCTCGTGGGTCGTTGGTTCTTTCCGGGGTTTTTCCGGGTTCTTCCTCCACCATTAATATTGGTCGCCATGTATAGCCTATCTTGTGCTGAAAAATGGCGTTAAACCCTACAACAACAACAACAACAACAACACACGGTTTACACAAGCAAACATTCACGCAAACAGATAGACAGCATGGTCTATAAAAAATAAACAACCTAGAGGAAACTTTGATAAAGTTTTGAGCACTTTTAGAGTTAAAAGGAGCACACCTTAACTTTCAAACCATGATTGAGATAGTTGCAAATTCAAAACAAGTTCACACGAATTGAACTGAAGAAAACTGTCACAACTGCTGTGAATAATTGACTGTACTGTCATAATGCTGTGAATAATTGACGGTACTGCCATAATGCTGTGAATAATTGACGGTATTGTCATAATGCTGTGAATAATTGACCGTACTGTCATAATGCTGTGAATAATTGACGGTACTGTCATAAACTGTGTGATTGATTTCCTTTTCTATAATAGACAAGTGCGAGATTTCAGTGATATTTTGAAAACCAAGGAGACAGAATGTTCGCAGTGTTAATAACTACGGATGTCTGTCTCTGGGGGTTATATCGAATGGATATCTTTAAAAGAATACCACGCAATATTCAGCTCACAAAACTATAACTTCTAGTTGAGCCAGTTTGTTTATCAGCTGAAAAGGATTCTAAAAGAAATTAGTAGGCGATACCAGCTGAAGGTGTGCCTCTATCACCTGTCTACGAGAAAACTTCCAGGTGAAATAAAAGTTTTAAACACTTCAGATTCGGAACACGCTGTACGTTATGCAACATTTTCAGACTCGGAACACGTTGTACGTTATGCAGCAGTTTCAGACTCGGAACACACTGTACGTTATGCAATATTTTCAGTCTCAGAATACACTGTATGTTAGTGTACCACGTGAAAATGATGCAACGGTTACCACGACAAAATCGTTAATGGTCTATAGATACACTTAATAGTGGTAGTTGACCACATGAAAATCGATAATAATCGGTTTATTCACTGAGTAGTAGCTAACCATGTTAAAATCGTTAATGGTCGATATATACAATGAGTATTAGTTAAACACGTGAAAATCGTTACTGATTCACATGTCCACTAAGTAGTAGTTTACCGTGACAAAGTCGTTAATGGTTGATATATACACTGAGTTGTAGTTTATCATGTCAGAATCGTTAATGGTATATATATATATATATATATATATATATATATATATATATATATATATATATATATATATATATATATATATATATATATATATATATACAATGAGTAATAGTTTACTAGGACAAAATCTTTATTGGTCAATACATACACTGAGAAGTAGTTTACCATGTCAAAATCGTTAATTATATCACGAGCATTAAAAATAACATGGCATTTAAAGTGTTGGTAGAAAGCAATTTGATATACCAATACTATTGGTATATCAAATTGTGATTTGCCCATAGCGCAATAATACCCATATATAAACATACAAGCGACCGTCTGCAGTTGATTCTAAATCAATGATGAATTTCCACACATTAATCATTAGTGACGTATGAAAATAACGATAAAAAGTATTAATAATCCTCGTTTTCTAAATGAATTTAATATGGTACAAATTTTCATCACAATCCTTTTCCGAGTTCTGTTTCCCCCTTCCCTTTTATGCATAACGATCATACTTCGCAGAAATGTTGAGTGAGAGAGAAAACGAATTTGGGCTGGATTAAAACCTTGAAATAGAAATTACACCAAGTAACCTACAAGAATATGGTTCGTCGTAACGATACGTGTACACTTTCCTTGTGATTTATCTACAGTGATTATCAATGATACAAAGTTGCAAACCATATTGACATTATACAGTAAATTCCTCGGTTACTTGGTACACATACTGTGATGTATTTAATATATTGTTTTTGTTGCTGTTCTTAAACATATTATAATGTTCTAAAAACCGATTATTATTAATTAAATATGAAAATGTCCAAGTCTCTCTCTCTCTCTCTCTCTCTCTCTCTCTCGATCTCGATCTCGACCGCTCCGGTGGCCTAGTGGTTAGAGGGTCCGCCCCGGATGCGGGAGGTCGCGGGTTCGATCCCCGGCCGAGTCATACCAAACACTTACAAAAATGGTACTAACAGCTGCCTCGCTTGGCGCTCAGCATTAAGAGGATAGTGTTAGGACTGGTCTGCCTGGTGTCAGGATAATGAGACTGGGTGGGACAGCATGCTACATATCTGCGGCATGATGCCCCAGTGCTAGACATCAATATAAACTACCACACTGCAGATATCGTAGCGATTTGACTGAAAAATTCTTAAAGCTACGTTAAAAAATCCAAATCTCTCTCTCTCTCTCTCTCTCTCTCTCTCTCTCTCTCTCTCTCTCTCTCATTCATAAGGCCAGAGATATCGTGGGATGACACAAACGAAAATCCTCTACGTTCGTCATTGCATAGGTTTTAGCCCGTATCTTGCTACGATGGTCCAGAGAGAGAGAGAGAGAGAGAGAGAGAGAGAGAGAGAGAGAGAGAGAGAGAGAGAGAGAGAGAGAGAGAGTTTATGGTCGGTGGTACTGTTACTAAAGTTGAATAATGACTTAGATCAACTGTAAATATATTAAAATATTTTAATTACCTCTTGCTGGTTCGTCATTTCGCTTAGTTTCTATTCCACATTAATTTCCATGAGCCGGTAGGTGAATGGCTTAGCGTTCATGTGAATGGCGTAGCTAACCAAGTGTTTGTAGTGCTCTACTTTTATTATTAAAACCATCTTTCATGTTTAAATCATAAGTGTGTATTATATTGATTTAATCAATGTGAAGAAAAATAGAAACTAAAAAAAGAAAACAATCAACGTATCAATATGCAAAGGTGATTGTGAATAGCCACAAAAGGCACAGAAATTACATTTTGTGGCAGACACACTCGGGATGTGATGAGTTCATTCATTCAGTCATTACACAGCTGCCTGTAGTAAATCCTAACTCCGTTCAAAGGGTAAATATATGTATTTGTATGTGATATAAATAAAATATATGTACAGTATGTACGCTGTATTACTGATATACCACTCGTTATATAAATTTTTCATTAAAAGAAAACTCGGCAAGCCTCGTTTCTTTTTAATGAAAATGTATACATCTCGTGGTATGTCATTGATACAGCGTACATTATATATATATATATATACTGAGTAGTTGTTTACCATGTCCAAATCGTTAGTGGTCGATATATACACTAGTAGTAGTTAAAGACGTGAAGATCGGTCTTGTAAATCGTTTAATAGTCGCTGTATCCACTGAGTAATAGCTAACCACGTCAAAATTGTTTAATGGTCGGTTATGCAGCCACTTGATTAATGGTCTAGAAAATAATAGTGTATTATACTCAAATCTTCCAATAGTCGGTATTCCTACTAACTAAATAGTTCACTACTGGAGAATGGTTAAACAGTTTACCACTGAGTACATTGTCTCCCTGCACTTATATTGTTCCACGTCAGAATTATTTATTAGTTAACACATCTAACTCCAGTGTAATTATTTACCACTTCAGAAATTCTGAATTGTTTCAATACTATATGAAGTTCCATTGGGATATAAAATTTATCAAGAATATTGCACATTTTATTGTGCTCAGTACATTGAAACCAAACGTGCTTGCTCCTGACGGTTAGAACAGATACTAAATTGTTAGTCAGAGTTGGCTTTGTGGAAGAAAACAAATTGTCATGTTTTTAATTACGGGAAGCATATTGCCATGGTGTTTTTTATTACAGGTAATGTGTCATTTTACATAAATTTTATCTTTGACCTTCAAAAGGACGGTATAGAATGCCGTTGAACAAACGAGGACGTATATCTTACACTATAATTGCCAATTATGTCGATTTTCCAATGCAAACCTATTTGTTAAACGATCAACCATCTAATATAGTTTAACTTCAGACACTTATGAATACATTTGAAATGGCCTAACACAGTATACTTTTGTTCAGATTTTATCGGTGAGTAACATTGTAACTACACAAGCTGTCGGGCTTAGCGAATACTAGATTATTTCCTACGATGACAAAACTACCCTCTTGATTGAAAGACAAATTATTGATCTCACACCCAACGTGTGATTACCTGTCAAAATTGTCAAGTTTAATCCCAATAGCGAGAAGTAAAAATTGGTTGCCAAAAAAAAAAAAGTATTATCGTTGAAATGCCAGATGCCTCGTTTGTGTGAACTGCATTAACATCATTTGTATGGAATCTTTGACCTAAAGGAGTCCTTGATTACATAATCAACAGTCCAGCTTTGAGCGTGGTGAAAAAATTTGCCATGTTTCAATTTCGTAGATTATATTCGTAGCTATGGGCTCGTGTGAGCCTTTTTTGTTGCTCAGGCATCAGTGCAGGAGTGTTGAACTGGAATGCATTACAACGTATTCGTGTTGAACAAAACTGTATTAGAATGTATGCATTTTGAATTGAAATGCATTACAACGTATTCGTATTGATTTGAAATGCATTACAATGTAAGCAGTTTGAACTGAAATGTATTACAATGTATTCATGCCCGAAATTATATGCATTGCAAAGTATGCGTGTCCAACTGAAATGCATTACGCCGTATGCGTGTTCATTTGAAATGTATCGGACTGTATATGTGTTAAAATGAAATGCATTACACTGTGTGTGTGTTCAATTAAAATGTACCACACTGTATATGTGTTCAAATGAAATGCAGTACACTGTATGCGTGTTCAATTAAAATTTATCTCACTGTATATGTGTTCAAATGAAATGCATTACACTGTATGCGTGTTCAATTAAAATGTATCACACTGTGTATGTGTTCAAACGAAATGCATTACACTGTATGCGTGTTCAATTAAAATGTATCTCACTGTATATGTGTTCAAATGAAATGCTTTGCAATGTAGTCATTAAGCGCCAGTTCGATAGCTTTTGCTAGCAATTTTTTAAAATGTTTAAATACGTATTCGCTTTGGTGTTTTGGTTTACTCGTGTGCTGTCCTGTTACTTCCCGTGCATGCATTTTAATACTCTAATGTTTTCTTTATATACCCTTTAATTTGTATTTTGGGGATAAAAAAAATCCTGATTTTAAACGCATTTCGTTGGATTACAACATACTTGGACTGTCGGACAAACGTATTCAACTCATTTTTGATAGGTTTAATACATATAATCAAAACCATTCCTCGTGCTCTTTGAATCGAAGCGTGTAATACCCTTTAGTATCCACATATATTTAAATTCATCTTCTCCCTTGACTGCTCAATGGGAAATTCGGGTATTTTAGGCTCTCTGCTCAGTCAGTTGATCAATACTGGAGAGTATTTGACTCAAGACTGGACTTAATTCAATATTTCTGAGTAAACTATATAACAGCTTCAAAAACAATCATTGGATGCTTTCTTCACACTAGTTAACCCTTGCGTTTATCCAGAGTTAGTGTTATTTTCTTCCTATATCTGTCTCGTTTATTCGTTCTAAAGGAAAGGATGAGTACAGTTCAGAACATAAAATATGCTTCGACGTTTATATTTTTTGTCGTGTAGGCGCTAGGCATACCTAAATATAAATGCCATTTGAAAATCGTCCAGGCACTGTAAATAGCGAAAATGATCACATATAAATCGCCCAGTTTCGCAGTTAGAGATTATATCGCAGTGTTTATTCTTGTTTCCCGTGTATTTTAAATGCGTTTTGATTCTGTTATTGCTTAAAGCAAGCTTTTATCAGACACAGTCGCCCGTCTCTATAGCTCAGACATGATATTTGCTAACGAACTCACGCGTCAAAAGTCGTGGTAATAGAAGACTTCGCAGTAATATTTGTTGCAGTTGGCAGACGGATTAGTGCTGAGAAACGATTCACTGAAAGACATTGATATATGATAATTGACGTGTGTTACTAGAGACGTTTTGTAAGCGAAGAGATACAAACGATGAATCACAGTGAAGAATCGGTTTCTCTTGTATATGTACTTGACCAACAGTTTCTCTTATATATGTAATTTACCAACGGTTTCTGTTATATATGTAATTGGCCAACAGTTTCTCTTATATATGTACTTGGTCAACAGATTCTCTTATCTATACATAATTATTGAAATATATGGGCTGTAACCATGTATGGTTTACAACAAAATAATAATTTCTTGTACGGGATAATTATTTTTTTGCTATCAATGGTTAATGGTATGACCTCGAAGATGAAGTCTATATCGATACTAGTATGGGAACGGTTGTTTAAAAGCTAGAGTTGAAATTCTTATTCAAGAGAAAATATGGATCGAAAACAATGGTCTCAAATGGTCACTTTGTTCAATAAAAGCACAAAAGAAAAAACATGTGAACAAAAGGAAAAGAAAACATGAAAAATGTATATTGTTTATCAAGACCAAACAACCATCAATAACCGTTAAACACATCTCAGACTGAATTTACAATATTTTGACAGACCAACAGAACTGAAACCTTGACAGTTATTTCTAAGATATCTCTAGACTCGGTGACTTGGATGCGAAAGATTTTGTCACCCATTGCATGTCAATCGTAAATTTCATTCGAAATAGAAACACTGCACTTGCATGTAAATTCTTTTCAAGCCAGTTTCAAATTTGTCCATAATCTGTTAATTTCTTAAGGACAGACCTATACTTGAATATTCACATATGGCGTATAGTCGATATCAATATCTTTATTCCTCTCACGTACAGGTGGAAAAAAAATCAGACTGAGAGGAATGTGGCGTGTCGTGATAGCAAAACACTAATTATTACTCTAAATACCAAAGTAGGAAAAATGGAAGAGCAGTCTCAAGGCCCGTACTTGGTACCATGAATTAATTACCCATCTGTCTCAAGATTTGAAATGTAATATTTTGATGAGTGTGAACCAAATGTAGAAGAATTATTAATGTATGTTTCAACCTGTATTTGCACAAGGAAAATAAGTAAAATTACTGGGGATTGTTTATAAATTGGAAATCATCGCATTAAGGGATTTTAAGATACTATTACTTTGAAGTTAAGCACTTCCCCTGGGGAGATTTCCATCATTCTTATGCATGTTTTCTCACGCAGAAGACTTAGAAATCTTTATTATTGTGGAGAAATCAAATTGCTTCGGGTGACTTGAGAAATGAACCTACGGGTATAATTAAGGTAATTCCTTATAATCAGTACACATGTATGTTGTATTCATTTACATAATCAACCAGCAATGTTAATAAGGCTTCAGAACCTGATTCACCTGTATAAATTGTTTTATTCCGCTTTGTGACATAGCATAGAATGTGCAACTCAATTCTTTGAGACCTAGAATCACAAGCAATGAAACTGTTTTCAATATATTTTTCCAATATTAGGTGGATAAGAGAGAGAGAGAGAGAGAGAGAGAGAGAGATGTCCCATGTTATCGATGCTCTTATAAGATCATCAATTAATCCGTTTTTACGGCTATTATATAGGGATCTTACACTGGCCTCGTAAGGGCCCTATTAGATAAACAACACCATCTTACACTGGCCTTGCAAGGGCCCTTTTGGTTAAACAACACCATGTTACTTTGGTTTCGCAAGGGCCCTTTTGGATAAACAACACCATCTTACAATGGCCACGCAAGGGCTTTTTTTGGATAAACAACACCATCTAACACTGGCCACACAAGGGCCCTTTTGGATAAACAACACCATCTTACACTGGCCTCGCAAGGGCCCTTTTGGATAAACAACACCATTTTACACTGGCCTTGCAAGGGCTCTTTTGGATAAACAACACCATCTTACACTGGCCTTGCAAGGGCCCTTTTCGATAAACAACACCCTTTTACACTGGCCACGCAAGGGCTTTTCTCTTGGATAAACAACAGCATCAAATTGCCTAACATACGATTGGTAATGATTGTGAAAATTTAACTTCCGACATTTCATCACAAATGCCCAAGCAAACCGAATCGGATCACAATAACAATGATTAGTAAAGTATTTAGAGCAACATGTACGTTTACAACCGAAATTCAAGTCTAAGAAGATATGGAAAAAAATTACAATCTAACACAGTATGATATCATACAACCCGCGCATTGTCGAATAATGACATGTCCAAAACAAGTAACTGTGCATAATTGAATTAAGTAAAATGTGGCACAAAACGTGGTTAAGTAAATACCGGGCTTTCAATTCGACCCTTAAAACCCTCTTAGGCGAGAACTGAGTGGCGCTGAAGACACGTAATTGGCAAGGAAAAGATGAGCTAAGAAACAGCGTAGCGAAATCTAAATTAAGATTACTAAACTCAATCAGCTATGTTTAGCCAACATATTTGGTACACTGTTGCGGAAACAAACAATTATGCTTAGTACGAAATAAATCCACAATCTAATGAGTGGGAAAATTCAAAATTCACGAATATTTGAATAGGCTATGTGACTAACACATCTTTGACATTAGGATATGTGACTAACGCATCTTTCGCATTAGGATATGTGACCAACACAAATTTGACATTAGGATATGTGACTAACACAGTTTGACATTAGGATATGTGACTAATACATTTTTGACATTAGGATATGTGACTGACACATTTTTGGCATTAGGGTATTAACTAACACATCTTTGGCATTATTGTTTGCGACTAATGTGTCGAATTTTGAATAAGTATGGAACCTTAAAATTGAATACATTGTGCATTAAAATTTTATTGCAGCCAAGCCAGCAACGTCTTTGCAAAGGGTCACTTCGACCTTTTCTTCATGTCAGTGTTAAACTTGAAAGGCCAGCATCTACGGCTCACTTAGAATTGACCCGGGCATCGCAAAGCTGTCCTGGGAAAGTAAACATTAAAGTTACCGACAATAACCGCTTGATGTGCATCCCATGTCAAATAGTCATTTTCAAAGGGAAGTTGATATGCATCTGTTATGAAAAGTTTGTTGTTATCATAACCTTCTTCTCATTCCCTGCTATGAGAAGGATTACTCATGACTTAAGAAATGTATTTGTCCATGATTAGAGAGAGAGAGAGAGAGAGAGAGAGAGAGAGAGAGAGAGAGAGAGAGAGAGAGAGAGAGAGAGAGAGAGAGAGAGAGAGAGAGAGAAGAAAGTTCGGGCTCTCTTAAAGGTGAAGGTGTCACGCATAATGGTGTAGATACGGCTACATTCCTTTAGGGAAGCTTGGCAATGCGGAGGTACGGGATACTGTAAGAAAGACGAACGAAACTTTTTGATTCTTGACAGAGCGGACTTTATTTAAATAATTGATATATAATACTACATTCTAGCGATACACCTTATAAAGCCTTTATATTTAAAATACATGAAATACATATAAAATTATACTTTCTTTCGAACTTAACAACTTCATTCATTTGTGTAATTTCTGCATTTTAGAATATGATACAGATAATTAAATATCGAATAAATTCATAATAGCCAAAGAGTATAAAATTCAATAGTTGCAATTAATGCAAGAAATATATTTTACTAAATTTAAAATAGAATACTAATTTGAAATAGATTACTAAACATTATTCTATATTGCTTAAAGAATATTTTATTCTCAAATTAAATCTAAACATGAAGTTGGTAGCGAATTCGTCTTTTTTTTAATAATGATTAACACAAATACCAATGAATATAAATTCTTTAAAACAATTAAACATTCCATTACATTATAATATAAAATAAAAATGAACTCACAGAATGTTGCAAAACTATGAAGTTTACCGTAGATATCTCTAACATTAAAAGTACTTATTCTTTAAAGAAATTTACGAACACAAAGGATTCTTACCTGTAAGAAAGATAAACGAAGCTTTTCTGATTCTTGGACGAACGAACTGATTTAACACAGGCTGCGCTCCGGTATTTATACTGATTTGGACATGCTCCTGGCCAAATTTGGTAAAGTGTTTGGGTCTATGTGCGTCGTCCCGAATCAGAAAGAGGCTCCTGTCTATTTCTAATGGAAGCGAGTGCTCGCTTACGTCAAAATTCGCCTCATCAGCATTTATTCATTTCAAAGAAACGGCTGAATCATACAGCTTACTCAGTCAGAAAAAATGTTAAGAATCTGGCCACGAAGTACTGACACAATTTAAGAATACTAGTTTTGCTGACTTGGCATACAAAAACAAATGTATAAGACGGGAGGGGAGATTTGCACTTGATTGTAAAGGGCGCAATCTTTATTAAAATGGTATATAGTTGTAATACGGAAATAAATAATATTACTCTCAATATATTTTAACGTAAATTATTTTCAATATGATTTAATGAAAAATTACTTTTTATACAATTTAGAGAAAGTTTCAATGTTATTATTTTTACTCACAAATTCTGTCCTAATACATCGTATTTCTCAGATTCTAGGCTGTCAAAATATGACGAAAGAAATAATTATCTTGGGTTAAAATTAGGAACTGCTGATTATGATTGGTCAGTTTAAATTAAGGCGTACACCTCGGAAGTAATGTTGAATTTAAAAGTAACGACCTTGGTCGAATTCTTTAGTCCGAGAGTTTACCTGCAAGAGACAAGATTCGTCTGGCTCCGGGGGAAAAACTAAAGAATACTGCTTTCCTCGTTAAACAAGTAAAAGGGACCAGGTGGCTGTCTTATAAGAAAAGACAGGCTTTAGTGCTAGAACGCATAAATTTCTGAAAAGAACCGCATTAAGGTACGCAATTTTAATTTTCATGTAATTTTCTATTTTATTTGTCTTGTTTATGCAAATGTGTTTGATGTGACTAGGATTCATACTATGTATCGTTTATTCCATTTCATGGAAATCTGTTGATATGCTAGAGTTGTTATGCAATTTATTTCTTTAATTTTACAGTTACTAGTTCATTGCTAGAACTGACTGATTGCGTGCGATCCAAATTTATAGATGTGTAGGATTTCATAGGGTTATATGAATTAATTTCCTTTGTCTGTTAGGACGATACTGATTATCGGGAGTTAACAATAATTGCATATTTATATATGTTTTTGTAATGCTTAAGGAATCTTTTAGGTTAGGGATTACTGTGAGCTAGAAGTTAATGAATCGTTTTGAACAGTAATCGATAGTATGTATCTTACTGAGTGGAACTGACTAGGCTGGATGTCTGACGAGTCATGTGGTAGCGTATACAGAGATATACGTGAATGTTGTTTATATGCACCGCTCACATGTTAATTTGTTGTCAGCCGCTGTGTAGCGAGTTTGATGATCTATCGAATTAGGTCAGACTTGGATGTACATTACAGGGGTCATTTGTAACTAGAGATAACGATTGTACCTTACTCGAAATACAGTCTAAACTTGTAAGGACCATTAATCGTTAAGGTCACCTTATGTCAGAATTTATGCAGTGTTTGGATAGCTAGTTTATGCTTTCTGAGTAACGAAAGTGAGAGAATTTTATATACATATATAAGATGTTACATATAGAGATTTAGTGGTAATCTTGTTATTCAAGGAAACAGCTCCCAGAGATAGACGGGGACAGTCCGAAGACGGAAGTCCGGAAAAGAGATGAAGCGTTCAGAATAGAAAGATCAATGAAGATCAACGTATACACGTGAAGGTGGGAAGACGTGTGATACCGGAGACAAAGACAGGAAGCGACGCTTGGTGATGCAAATCAGGCGTGGACATTGTGCTCTTTTCACCACTCGTTACCATGATGAACGAATCCAAAATAGAACACTGCTATTGAAATTCTGTTAACGTAAATTTGTTTGAATTGAACCTGACACTATTATTTTTTTTTTTTAATTTTTTTAAAATTTTTTTTTTGTTATTGATTAAATTTTTTATTTTCTTGTCTAAAGGGGGCTCGTATTGTATTATTTCTTCTCAATAGTCTTGCTCAGTTCTCTGTTGATGTTCTATCTATCCACTCACACCGGGCAATAAAATCGAGGGAGGTCATCCTCTAGATAACGACAGCCAAATCTAATTAACCATCCCTCTTTACCAAGAGGGACAACGTTACAAGTGGTATTAGGATATGTGACTAACACATCTTTGGCATTAGGATATGTGACTAACACATCTTGGGCATTAGGATATGTGACTAACACATCTTGGACATTAGGATATGTGACTAACACATCTTGGGCATTAGGATATGTGACTAACACATCTTGGGCATTAGGATATGTGACTAACACATTTTTGACATTAGGATATGTGACTAACACATTTTTGACATTAGTATAGGGACCGCCTCGAAATCCTTAAGTAACTTAGCATAGATTTAACAAAACAATGTAAGGTGCCAGCTGGTAGGGCAGAAGGATTCGGACAGACTGCTGGTAGGGCAGAAGGTGTCGGACAGACAGCTAGTAGGGCAGAAGCAGTCGGACAGACAGCTAAAAGGACAGGAGGTGGTACAGCAGACAGTCAGGGTGCCCTAAGGCCAGTGGCTTGCTGAGGAGGGGCATTCAAATAAATACAACTAAATAAATTAATTAATGCGCAAAAGCGAATAACATAAAGGAGTCGTACATATCTTTTAAGACGATAAACGGCAATAATTCAAACGTACGACCGAACGTGAACTTACACAATGTGGTATTTCAGGCACCAGTGTAGGAGATAGAAAGGCCAAGTCGTACATACACAGTCGATTAAGACAAATAGAAAGGCCAAGTCGTACATACACAGTCGATTAAGACAGATAGAAAGGCCAAGTCGTACATACACAGTCGATTAAGACAGATAGAAAGGCCAAGTCGTACATACACAGTCGATTAAGACAGATAGAAAGGCCAAGTCGTACATACACAGTCGATTAAGACAGACAGAAAGGCCAAGTCGTACATATACAGTCGATTAAGACAGATAAATCTTAGCTCTGCAGAATCACGTCATTAATCATTTTCTTATTCAAAGTAGTTTGAATCATTTGGGGAAAAATTGGTTGTAGTGTCTTTGAAGGATATATGTTTCTTACCCTCATAATCTCGTTTCCACACTACCATGCAACTGCTGTCATTTAATATATTCTATTTTTGTTATGAGAAAAAAAGACGAATGCATTGTATCATGATTGGCATTCTTATCATGTTTTTAACCTTTGACCTTTCATTGGCATATCGGGAACATTTGTTTGGACAAACCTTTGGTACGTCGGCACAATACGCTCAAGATTTCTTAGATTTTCGTGTAAAACCACAGAAATGCGAAAACGTTCTCTAGTCTCTGATTTCCGTAACTAGCGTGCCGTTT
>JAECUM010095988.1:0-13410 GCA_016617855.1 Megalonaias nervosa | reverse complement strand
TGCGTTGACTCAATTTTTGTCCCATGAAATGCTAAGAAACATGCTGGCAGCAGCTGAAAGAAAATTTTACTGTCAAAGGTGACAAAATGTATAGCAAAACACAATTACTGATTCTGACGATTCCACTTATTAATCATACCTGTTTAAAATCATTCACAGACGTATTTATCGAAAACTTCTATCTTCAACATTATTATTTACTCCGGTTTTATTAATGCCCATGCCTAAGAACCTTTGCTGAAGATTTATTTAACGGTTTCAAAATACTGAATACCAAAGAGACAGGATACTAACCTATATGGCCCTGTTAATTTATTGTTGTGCTATTATTTTGAGTAGGTATTCATGTAAGGGTAGCATATCTAATTTTGAATTTTACGGGTGCTATTAATAGCATCCGCTATTATGAAAGCTTTTATATATAGATCAAAATGTCTGTACTCTTTACTTTCAACAATTTTAAACGGTCCTTACTATGTAACCATTTTGGTTTCAGCTGTTCCTCAGCATTCTTTATGCCATGTATCTTTTAGTCATAATTTTCAATGCCAGGTTTCATATTTTCCAATTGAAATGTCTTAATAAAGATATTTCTTTTTGAAGAGTAAATAATCTTGCTCTGCAGGTGGAAGTTCACCACTTTGACGGCTTTCGTGGTAATTATCTTATCCTATTTTCTGGAGATGTGATTCATTTGTGATAATTGCTAATATCTCTGTTTGTTAGGAAACATCTATTTTCTTTCCTTAGTGGATAAATAACGACAGTTCCAAAATTCTAGTTAATTTTAAAATTGTAAGTCACAACAAAATCAAATGCCGTAACTAACAGTATTTATCTAATCTAGCTCACCCACTATGATGCTACTGCCATATAAAATAAAATCAACCAATCTTCCCATTCCTTACTGCTGGAACGCTTTACTAAATACTAAAACATATAAATACTATTGAAATCTCGCTACTCATTTATTTTCAGTTGATTCAATGCTTTAATTATGGTACTGCAAAATCACCAATAGTGACTGCACATATAAATACTCGATACCAGCGATGCAGAGACTGCTCATTCAGAAACCAGCTTGATTAGTAGATATCAGATGAGTAGGTTTATATCTTCTCCGAGTCTGATGATTGCGTGTTTAAGTGTGTGTATGGTTGCTCCATAAAATACATACATTTCCATCATCATACAAAAAAATGCACGCAAAATGTGAAAAGCTAAACGAAAAATGCATTCAAAACAGGATATAAAGAATGATAGCCAACAATAGACAAAATGTTGTCAACCAACCAAAACATACAAGAGAGTCTTGTCCTGAGAGCAAATGTGTCACATTTTATGATCTAGTCCGCTATGATCTATTTCACTAATCACTGGACCATATACCCTACAAATATGAACTACAGAAATATCACTACTGAGATAAATGATAAGGTTTTGTGCTGTACAATCACAAAAGATAAATGAAGAAAAATCTTGCTTGGTTGATTTTGCGTGCACGAATTATTTCCGTTGTTTGACCAGAGATTTTGCCTTTAACCAGCTTATCAAAATTTAAAATAAACCATACGAAATATTGAAACGTTCAACAATTTAATTGTCTCTTCTTTTTAAAAACAATTCTCAGAAAGGTCTTTTAACTTAAAAAGATATTTTAAAAATCGCCAATATATGTGTATAAATATTCACATACCGTTTTGTAAAATAAATAATAGTATATAATATTATATGAGTCCATAAATATTAGAACCCACATGCATTTTTAAGTCAGTTTGTTAGTGTAAAGGACGAACATGGGTTGGTGTTTGGTCCTGAGTCAAGGGTAATATTGGACTCAAGCCTACAGTCCTTCCCTGTAAAAAACAAACACAAAACAAAGGCTGAAACAGGAATTGACAGACAAGCGAGTGCAAGAGGGCTTTTACTAAATAAGTAGTTTTGAAGAAAAAACAAGTATAATAAAATATGCATTGAAATTTAGTTCATTAAATACAAAAAAATGTAGTAAAAATATATCGAAATTTTAATATATAAATATATCCATGATTAAGGCGTCTGTACGTTAACAACCTAGTCCAACATTTATTAGAAAAGCATTAATGGCCCCAATAATACTAATGAATTAGGCATATCAATAAATCAAATCAATGCGAAAAACCTCACAGATTCTTTCAGAGAAAGAAAAACAAGTTCAGATTTTATGGTGGCAGCAATCAAGACTTGTGTACATTTTTCACTGAATCCAACATGAAGAGCGAAATAAAAGCCGTAATGTTTGGTTCTGTAAACGTTCAGCTAGACTTGCCGATCAGATGTATGAAAAGGCCAACACATGAGTGAAAAAAGAATTGACTGTAGAGAATCTTGCCATAGAATAAGGCTTATGAACTGAGTTTAAATGAATGTTGTCATTGAAAATACGTTTGACATTTAAACACACCAAATACGAACAAGAAATAAGTGAAAGCACAAGATGGGTGTTTGAGAGGATTTAAGGTTTGATAATAAAGAATGTTCATAATAGAGATTAACATGAATGGGTGAAAAATCAAAATGGCTTACATAAACGTGCAAACTGTGATTTTTCTTTTACGCAACTGTATCTGTAGTACATATTCTCGCACAAAATCGCCATAGGCAGTCAAAATACAGTTTGGCTAGATATATTAGTTTAATACATGACCTGTACAAATTGATAGTATACAAAACATTGAACTCAGATATATAGGCCTGTATATGAACTAATTGAAGACTCATGCATTTGAACCGTTGGAATGACTGAAAATTAAGACAATAGGATGCAGATTTTATTTAATGGAATTGCAAACTACCGTTGTGTTGGCATACAATATTTATCCAGATTTTCACCATTGCAAATAAGCAAACATGAAATGAAGCGATACATGTGAAAAACAATGCTTGCAATATTTCTATGCAGCAGAAAAGTCATCAGCTCACCAAAGGCGATGTTACAGTGTATACAATTCAATAGATATCAGCATTGCAGGGACCTGTTATCAGATTTGAACTGAAAGTCCCATATGTCGTTTATTGCGATTTTGAAAGTATAAGAATATCGTTTGCTAGCTACTCTATACAAAATTATAATGATGCTACAAAAGCCTAGCATAAACAGGAAGTCTGAGACCCATTGCCAAAGGAATGGCATTTCATCAGAATCAATATCTTATCTGGACTTTAAAGATGGTTAAGCACATACCATTAGTGTTTCATATGCGCGTAGATTCAATTCACAGATTTTACAGGCTAGTAGGTTTCAGAGGTAGTGATTGCATACAGGTGGTTTGTAACTGGCTGGGTAAAAGAACGAGACTAGTCCATATCGAACTTAATAATGCATGACTTATGGTATTCATATATATGCATCTACAAAAAACATTTTAACTCGACGACTATATATCATGTCTGTGAGTGTTAAACGTTACTAGAAAAGGTATTTAAAAATGATCACTTTGTGGGCAAGTACAGGAGTCCTGTTCATGGCGATTGCAATTTGAATTTCATATACACAAAGTACATTAATATACATTCATAATTTGCCAGGTTATAATAATCACCTGTTCATCAAGAATCTTGTAAATAAGATGATCCAGATGATGAGGTAAAATAATAAGAAAGAACGATGAGAGCTCCGTTTTATTCAGCATAGCAGAAAATAGGTTAGAAAAGTGTGGCAACAAAAAGTAACTGTTAAAAGAAGCATATGATTTCTAGAAAGCTTTGGGTTTATGATGCAGTCATTACAACACGTGGCAAAAATGTAAGCGATAACAAGTTTGCCGAGAAGATCTGATATTTTGGTATCAGATATTATGCCAAATCAGTTCATTACAAATGGTCACTACAGGATATTTCGCACTAGTGCCCTTGAATTTAACAATAATTGTGGTGCGTGTTTTGGTGGTCCTTAACACCTCATTTTTTCTGTACTTTAAGACCTCTTTCCCTTTGGATTCCCATCCTGGAGACTGTTATAGTCCTTCTAGCCCTTCAACAGATATTCGTGGCTGATACAGTTTGTTATTTTAATGGGTAACACTCTTTCATTTAAATCTGTATTTGACTATTTAATTTATGTGTGACTTGTGTTAAATCATTGTTTTTCTGTAGCTCTGTCACCGATTTGGTTTAGACTGTGATCTTGTTATTCAGACCAGTAATTTATGTGCTAAAATCATTTAACGCTCTAATCTCTCGAACAACCTATTTGATTTCGTTATCCAAATCTTTTCTCCATCATTTCCAGCTAATTGGTTTCGACAATATATGGAATGGCACTGTTATCTCATGTCAGTAGATAGAACCGATTACGTAATTATAGTAGATCCTGGCAAGCTTATAGTTACCTGTTAAATGTTATCGAGATCTAGATTAAGTTGATAAATATAATATATGCTATATTCTCTGTGACAATCTTTACGTTGTTAACCTCATTTGTAAGCTTCATCCTGTGACACATTATTACATGTTTTGGTATTAATTTATTGTTAGAACGACATGTTTAACTTTGAAGTAAGCATATGATGCTGAAGTGGGGTTATCGTTAAAATATTTTCATCGCACAGCAACAAAACATGCATTCTTAGGACTAAGAAGATGATCTGATTGTATTCAGATTAAGCACGCTTATGTACCATAATATTGTATAACTCAATGTATTACAATCTTGTAACGTAATATTGTATAACTCAATGTATTACAATCTTGTACCATAATATTATATAACTCAGTATATTACAATCTTATTAAATTCATTTACTATCATTTACAGTTGTGTTATAATGCATCTTCGTTGTATTTTAAATTTCACTGTTATTTATCCATTGATCGATCTTCCATTAACAATAGTCATTTTAAAGGAATTGAACTTTCGTCTTAGAGCACAAAACACGTGTATAAAACAGCACTACTGAACATTGAAAACGTCCGAACGTTATTTATTCATTTGAGGACTATATTATCTTTTCTTATAATCACCTATCTTAAAACTGAATGTTAGCCCTTATGTCTCTGTAAACTTTACCAATCTCAAAAGAAATACACAATGAATCAGTGCATTTTGTTAACAGTCTTGTTGTTTTCATTATACATTGCATTTTGTTTACTTTTTGTATCAAAATTTGCGTGTCAAGCCCTTAGATAACTCTAACACTGTAAACACTCCATGAATGTGCTCGGTTAATTTTGATTTACTCTTTTGTTAGATTTTTTTTGTATGTTTGCAAACGTTGTTTTATTCAGCTCAGATTTGACTCTAGTTTCCATCTATCAACAAACACACAATTATTCCTGAAGCTGAATAAGTAATCTGTTGAGGTTTTTTTTGTCTCAGTGTGATATTCAACTAAATGTAAGATTTCAAACATGGCCCTTGTAACAACACAACTTTGTGCATCTTATTTCATGTGATGCATATCTGTTTGTTCTTTACACAGTAGCGTAAGCACTAATGGTTTCTAACATTTCTTCTCCTCATTTAAACTGTCATGTGATGATGATAAAAAAATTCTTTTAAATTAGTTATCAGCCTCTAATTGCTAGTCCTTGAATAAAACATTGGCGTCTCTATTTGGAATTATGCTTCAGCTCTAACTTCTGATGGCATCAACAGGAACATATCATAACGTGTTAGTAATTCTACTTCTACTTGTTCTTCAAATTCTTACCATGGGCTAGTTCCGGTGAACAGAAATAATTATGTTACAATATCTGTCGTTCAATATTAATTGTTTGATTTTATTCTGAAGCTGTTTTTGTTTCTCTTTTTATTTTAATTAAATTTTGTATTGACCAAGTTTATGTCTTTTCTTTATTTTAGCGAGACAAGACAGGAAGTACAGTTAGATTTAAGACAATCTCAGTGACTTCAGTTTTTTAATTGCCTCTAATAAATTAAACGTGAGAAATGAAAACAATTAGCATAAACATGAAATCATACATCCGCTTTAAAACTCTTATTAAATATTCAAGTTCTGGTTATAAAAGAACATTTCCGTGTTCTGTTGATATCACTAAGAGATAATATTCACGACAATTAGATAATCGTTTAGTTGTTTCATTTCTTATAATTTAATCTGAGTTTTACACATCCATCTTAAATTTCTGGATGTTTTTGAAGTCTTTGACAGAAGATTACCTTCTGACATATATTCCAAACATTAGCAACCGTTAATCTGCTATCTCTGCTCTGTTAAAACCCAAGATACTGTTATCTTTGAAATGTTGGCTACACATAACAGTCCCCAGGGACATCTTTCATCGCCTCGAAGCACAAAATTGGAAATTGTGGTGGGGGTATGCGTTGTCGGTTTCTTCCTAAGTCTATTCAATAGCACACTTTAATTTAACTCTCACTGGAACTTATATGCACAACGAAAGACTAGAGAGCTCCATAAGTAAATAAACATTGCGTCAGAGGATTATGGTGCAGCAGCAGTGTTTCATGGCTTGAAATCTGAAATAAACTCCATTCAAGTCCCATGGCACAGATCTCATGTTTTAATACCTAACAATACAGACCAATTAAGTCAATTACACTCTCATATTCAAAGTTTAAGTACAAACCTCCAACCGCTGTATGAGGCGAAGCGATGATGAACTTAATTCCCCCGAAACCATTTTCACAATCTTTCAAGAAATGTACCAACATGGGCCAGATTAAAAAAATTAATAACTTACTGCATATTTACAAAACCAACGACAAATGTCCTAGCTCGTCTTAGAAGTGTTTGGACATTTAGAGTTATGTATAAAGTGCAACAATTAATGGGTTATTAGCACTACCTTTGCAAATAATACCTTGTGTGTATTCATTAATGTTTGCAATCCTGCTTGTCTCATTCTGTGATACTACTGCTACTACTACTACTACTACTACTACTACTACTACTACTAATAATAATAATAATAATAATAATAACAATAATAATAAGTGCTAATTCACACGTTCTTAGACGCTGCATATAAAACAGAAACGAAGTGAGTTTGTTAAATCGCTTTCCCCCATAAGTGTTTTCCAAATAAATGCGCAAACGGGACATCAGAAGAAAAAAAAATGGCTCAACGGATTATCGTTCAATTTCGCGTCCGCTTGAGGAAATTCCTTAGATTTTTAACAGCATGAAATGTCAAGTTGTCCAAAGAATGCTGAAGGACAATCTAAAATGTAGTAAGATATATATATATATATATATATATATATATATATATATATATATATATATATATATATATATATATATATATATATATATATATATATATATATATATATATATATATATATAATGAGTAGAATATAAAAATGAGAAGAAGAATATAAAAATGGGTAGGAGAATATAAGAATGAGTCGGAGACTGTTTATCTGTTCTATTGTATGTCTTGTATCATTGATCTAATTCATAAAGGAATATTTGTCAATGAAGGTAAATGCGTTATGCAATTCGTTATTTTTAGCATGTATAAATTTTATATTTTGATCCTGAAAATTAGTTGTGCACTCATGGATGAAAGATACGGCTCTAGAAAGCAGAATGTGTAGAATAAACGGACTTATCATTATTCGTGCCATTTTTAAGACCTGATATCGACATTAATTCTGTGTTTGTACATGTATTAATCTCAACAGCAAGATATGTAACATCTTACTTTAATTATTTATTTTATAACACGATACTAATAAGACAAATCATTTTACATAAAACGATACATGAACATTTACACGTACTGACACACTGTGTAAATGTTAATTACATCAAGAGTAAAGTTAATCGATAAAGGCGATCCTGTATGTCAATGTATGAGTAAATTATTTATGCAAACAGTAGTTGAGACATGTATTTTATATATATATACATATATATATATATATATATATATATATATATATATATATATATATATATATATATATATATATATATATAATTGATGAGACTTTTTCTACAATTTATCTACAAGCGGAAGAGCTACATTATGGGAAACATGGATCAATAAAGGTGTTAATAATCTACGTATTAATGCATTAATGTCTGGTCATTTGTACAAGAACGTTTTACTTGATTGCTTTACTTTTGAAGTAATTTTTGTAGCTTTACCATACCTACTAAAAGTCTAGCATTAAATGCCTTCTAAAAGTCTAGCTTTAAATACCTACTAAAAGTCTAGCTTTAAATACCTACTAAAAGTCTAGCTTTAAATACCTACTAAAAGTCTAGCTTTAAATACCTACTAAAAGTCTAGCTTTACCATACCTACTAAAAGTCTAGCATTAAACGCCTACTAAAAGTCTAGCTTTACCATACCTACTAGAAGTCTAGCATTAAATGCCTTCTAAAAGTCTAGCATTAAATGCCTACTAAAAGTCTAGCATTAAATACCTACTAAAAGTCTAGCATTAAATGCCTACTAAAAGTCTAGCTTTACCATACCTACTAAAAGTCTAGCATTAAATGCCTACTAAAAGTCTAGCTTTACCATACCTACTAAAAGTCTAACATTAAATGCCTACTAAAAGTCTAGCTTTACCATACCTACTAAAAGTCTAGCATTAAATGCCTACTAAAAGTCTAGCTTTACTATACCTACTAAAAGTCTAGCATTAAATGCCTACTAAAAGTCTAGCTTTACCATACCTACTAAAAGTCTAACATTAAATGCCTACTAAAAGTCTAGCTTTACCATACCTACTAAAAGTCTAGCATTAAATGCCTACTAAAAGTCTAGCATTAAATACCTACTAAAAGTCTAGCATTAAATGCCTACTAAAAGTCTAGCTTACCATACCTACTAAAAGTCTAGCATTAAATGCCTACTAAAAGTCTAGCATTAAATGCCTACTAAAAGTCTAGCTTTACCATACCTACTAAAAGTCTAGCATTAAATGCCTACTAAAAGTCTAGCATTAAATGCCTACTAAAAGTCTAGCTTTACCATACCTACTAAAAGTCTAGCATTAAATTTCTACTAAAAGTCTAGCATTAAATACCTACTAAAAGTCTAGCTTTACCATGGCTACCAAAAGTCTAGCATTAAATACCTACTAAAAGTCTAGCTTGAACATACCTACTAAAAGTCTAGCTTTAAACACCTACTAAACGTCTAGCTTTAACACACATACTAAAAGTCTAGCTTTAATATACATACTAAAAGTCTAGCTTTACATGCCTACTAAAAGTCTAGCATTAAATGCCTACTAAACGTCTAGCATTAAATGCCTACTAAAAGTCTAGCTTTACCATACCTACTAAAAGTCTAGCTTTACCATACCTACTAAAAGTCTAGTTTACCATACCTACTAAAAGTCTAGCTTGAACATACCTACTAAAAGTCTAGCTTTAACATACCTACTAAAAGTCTAGCTTTAACATACATACTAAAAGTTTTGCATTACCATACCTACCAAAAGTCTTGCTTTAAGTATGTACTAAAAGTCTAGCTTTAAATACCTACTAAACGTCTAGCTTTAAATACCTACTAAAAGTCTAGCTTGAACATACCTACTAAAAGTCTAGCTTTAAATACCTACTAAACGTCTAGCTTTAACACACATACTAAAAGTCTAGCTTTAATATACATACTAAAAGTCTAGCTTTAACATACATACTAAAAGTCTAGCTTTAACATACATACTAAAAGTCTAGCTTTAACATACACACTAAAAGTCTAGCTTGAACATACACACTAAAAGTCTAACTTGAACATACACACTAAAAGTCTAGCTTTAACATACATACTAAAAGTCTTGCTTTAACATACATACTAAAAGTCTAGCTTTAACATACATACTAAAAGTCTTGCTTTAACATACATGCTAAAAGTCTAGCTTTAACATACATACTAAAAGTCTAGCTTTAACATACATACTAAAAGTCTAGCTTTAACATACATACTAAAAGTCTTGCTTTAACATACATGCTAAAAGTCTAGCTTTAACATACATACTAAAAGTCTAGCTTTAACATACATACTAGAAGTCTAGCTTTAACATACATACTAAAAGTCTTGCTTTAACATACATACTAAAAGTCTAGCTTTAACATACATACTAAAAGTCTAGCTTTAACATACATACTAAAAGTCTTGCTTTAACATACACACTAGAAGTCTAGCTTGAACATACACACTAAAAGTCTAACTTGAACATACACACTAAAAGTCTAGCTTTAACATACATACTAAAAGTCTTGCTTTAACATACATACTAAAAGTCTAGCTTTAACATACATACTAAAAGTCTTGCTTTAACATACATGCTAAAAGTCTAGCTTTAACATACATACTAAAAGTCTAGCTTTAACATACATACTAGAAGTCTAGCTTTAACATACATACTAAAAGTCTTGCTTTAACATACATACTAAAAGTCTAGCTTTAACATACATACTAAAAGTCTAGCTTTAACATACATACTAAAAGTCTTGCTTTAACATACATACTAAAAGTCTAGCTTTAACATACATACTAAAAGTCTAGCTTTAACATACATACTAAAACGTCTGAACTAGAACTTCGACATTTAAAGCTGATTTTGAAACTTTTTATTTATAAATAACATGATTTTGTTTTAACTGTGAGAAAGTAAATATCATTTGAACAATCAATTCTGAATTGCAAAGTTTAGTTTAATTTCTTTATAATCTCAAAATATTTCTGCAAGCATTGTTCTGGCTTATCGATAAAATATATTCTTTACTACAAACAATTTATAAATGTGCACATTAGCTCCTTCTCAAATTCACAGAATCTACTTTTATCACTAGCTAATATTCTCGCTTAATGTAAAATTAAATTTGTACACAAAATTACATGCAATATTTTAAATTGACAATACCTCAATTTCAATCAGTCAGTTTTGGCAAGAAGAGCGAATTAAAATAATCATTTTATCTGAATGTATATAAAATTCTTTATTCCATTTCTCATGCAGATTAGGTTAACTCAACAATAAGATTATACGAATTTCTTCATTTCGTCTTATTTCTAAACAACCCAATAAATAGCAATTACCACGTGCAACATCGTTTTTAAATTTTTGAATTATCACCTTTCATTTCTAATTAATTCCGTCATTTATTTTTAAAAATGTTCTTTATTCCGGACATATAATCTAAAACTGTTCTTTAAATTCATGCAGACTGTTTAATTCCCCGTAAAAAAAATAAAAGGGACCATAACATGCAATTATATTGATGTTGTTATAGATGTTTTTTTCATGTCAATCTTTCACTCACACCTTTACAGAACCAACGATATTTTATTATTATTAGCAAAAATGGAAAAATCAATTGTCCCTACGATAAACTTCTCAGTTAATTTTTGAATGTCTTTCATTACATGTTACCAAAACTTGCTGGTGAGATTTTGAAGCAAAAAGTGCTTATATGTGATCCAAATGTAAATATTTTCTTAACCACAATGTACGATAAAGACATCGATTCATTTTTGTGTTAAATGCTTGTCTCAATCGTGATATCTCCAATCCGTTAATAAAATATTTAATTTAACCATCCATTTCGGTACAAACATGTTTCATGCACAACGATGACGCATGAACATATCATTTAGCATCAGTTCATCGATTTTCAGCCAAAGGTCACTTTCAGGTATAAACTATAATTAGTATTGATTACTTGACTAACTTGTTCAAACAGACTGTACCGAGTAATGACACTATTCATGTCTGAAGATAAATTAATGTACTGTTGGTAAAGCTTTATTTAGATGAAGTATCAAGAGGACGTACCATCAAGCTGTCAATGTCTACCTAACAGTGTTTTTACTGATCTCTCTCTCTCTCGATCGATCGATCGATCTAAATCTAGATCTAAATCTAGATCTGGATAAATAGATAGATGAATGTCGGGATAAAGACAGACAGACAGATACATACGTATAGGTGAGAGGGTCTGTGTTATTATGCTGCTAATCTGTATTTTGTGCTAAAAAAAACCATTAATTTTATTAGCATTTTGACTCCCCCAAACGAGGCACACTGTCCTAAGATTTCCATCATTAAGTTAATTTTTTCTTAATTATTTAATTAACATTTAAAATCTCAAAATAGAAATCGGACACATCAATTCAATTGTTTGTTGTCATTCAGTCTTAAAGTGGGGGCACTGGTTGTTGTTGTTGTTGTTGTAGGGTTTAACGCCATTTTTTTCAGCATAGGCTATACATGGCAGCCAGTATAAATGGTGAAGAAAGAACCCGGGAAAACCCCGGAAAGAACCACCGAACCACGAGAAGCGACTGGCAGGCTTTCTCACGTTCCCACATTTGCCGAGCCCGAGACTCGAACCCACGCAAACAGAGCTGAGATGGCAATGATCGGTAACGGTGAGCTCTTTAGACCACTCGGCCACTTGGGGCCCCGGGGGCACTGGTACATGTCAGCCTAAAGAGATACGTCATAATTTATTCAGTAAGTATTGATAACTTCCAAATAAAGTTTGCATGGAGAAAAAAAGGCATAACTGTTCACTCTTATTTCATTTACTAAATTGCACGACTCATGTTAAACATTAATGAGAAAGACCATTGTTTCCCTTTTGTTTAAGATAACGTATACCTTACAAAAAAAAAAAAAAAAAAAATCCTAAGTGAACTTCTAGGTTTTGAATAATGCCTTACCAAATTTGATTGTAGCACCTCCATATACAATGCTTAATATGTTTCTAAACTTCCATCCTTTTCCTTTAAGTATGTTTTGAAACAGAAGTTTTTTTTTATTATGAATGTTACGACTCTATGGTCTTTAAGTAACAGAAAAAAGAGTGGAAACCAACAAGTTTTGTAAAACTGAACAAATAATTAATTTAACTCGAATACAAAATGAAAACTTAAAAAGAACTTAAGTATTGTGAATTAAATTCCAAATAGTCATAAATATTATATCACTAGTCCAAAAGTAAGGAGCATTCTAAATGAATTCCGGTGGTATTCGGAATGAATTCCAATCTTCAATGTGCTTAGGTACTAATAGCCTGGAATAGTGTTGATGTGCTAACAGTCTTCATGTATCACAATGATATAATCAAAAATGTCTCTAAATGAATTCACAAATAATCCCCAAATAGTGATTTAGTCCAAGAGTATTAATAAGCACTTTGTAATTCTAATGAATAATTTAAATAAATAAATCATTTCAAATAAAAACTGAACACAACTAAAAGACTGATTCCATTTCAGATGTTAAGATAGGAATAAAATAATTTTGTTTACTTAAATTTTTATTAAACCTAAAATATAATAAGACCAGGATGAGGGTTAAAATTTCATTTCCAGAACATTCTAAGTTCTAAACAACCCCAGGTCTCTTACTTAAATTTTAATAAAGAAGATGACAAATATGAGGTAGACCCGGAATTCACGAGGGGAAAACTA
>JAECUM010095987.1:0-17991 GCA_016617855.1 Megalonaias nervosa | reverse complement strand
CTACATGTAACAGGCATAGACTGAAAGGGCTTTTTTTGTGTTTTTTTAATTTTTTAATTCTTTTTTTAAGATTACTGAAAATTGTGTTTTCTCGAAACACGACCGTGTCAGGTGTTTAGAATTTTATTTTTATCAAAGTTTCCATTTGATTAATATCAGATCTCAATTTCACCTAGGACAGTGGTGATTTGATTTTGATTCTGCCGTATTAAGGCATATATGTCAACATCCTGAAAATACATTTACTCATTTCATCAGAGCGATCAAAGTTTCCTCAGGCAAACAATTTTTTTCCGACAAGCCCAACGGGCACCTCACTCTGAATACAGGATGGGCCCGAACTAAATTTAGAGGGACCCCGGGTGTCGGGCTATCGGATCTTTTTTTTAGCACTGCTGATGTAGATACAAGATCTGTAAATTGATTGCTGCATTTTGTGGTCACTAACTCGGCCTTCTGCCTATTTTCGTAACTCACACATTTAACACTTTTCCCTGGATTTAAATATATCCAACGGTATGTCTGAAACAGCGCCAACTTTTAGTCTAGGCCTAGCATTTGCGTATCCTAGAGCTGCCATTTTTTCAGGATTCCTCTCGTAACATTCCTTTGAGAAATGTAATGAGCACAGAGTGCTGTATGGTGTTGCTTTGAAATCGACCCGCTTGCAGTAATGTATCCATACTTTCTTTATGTCTTTATATTTTGGAAAAGAAAAAAGAATGTTGTCCACAGCCTTTTCTTAATATGCTATTACACCCGTAAGCAACGCAAAACGGCATTGTCTTTTACTCTGGCAACTACCAGTCAGGATGCTGGAGTCGCTACTATGACGTCACATCACGAAAGTAACCGAATAGGCGCGGAAATTTTGCATACGAGGTCATGGAAATTCAGCTCCTTGACGATATGCCAATATTTAAATATTGGCATTACGGTCACAGATGATACTTCAGAATAAGGTTTTATTCTATAGTACTTATATTATTATTCTATATTTCCACTGATTTCTTGTCTCCTTTAAGTCTCTGCCTTCTATCTCATTTTCCGCTTCATTTTGTTTTCATAAAAATATCCTGAACTTCCTAATTTCATTTTTGTCCTTAATTTTTTGTAATGATTTGGTCACATAATTTCTACTTTCAAGATGGGAATGGTGTCTTGCTGGTTTCTCCATCGGCTCCACACAATTTGCCTTTGACAGGTTATACTTCCTAAAAGTTTACTTTGTCTTTTATTCTAATAACTCGAATACATCATTTTCAACAGAAGCACTAATCTTCATTTTACACTTCTTTTTATATGAAATATATGAAATGGTTTGACCACAAATTTACATCAAAAGATTATCTACAGAAAGAGTCTGATATAGTTAGTTTTATATCTGTGTCTGATACATATTCAATATTTTCCTCATAATCTAATGAAACATATTCTATTTTTAATCGTTTGATTGCAATTTTTGATTTCATTTACAAATTTAATATCTACAAGAATGCTGTTATTAAATTTCCACAAACCCTTACCTAAAATGAAATCATTCGACCATAGATTTAATATTATCAAAGAAAGTGTCAGATCTTTAACTTGATTCAATTGTCCTGAGAGAGTATGACATCAAATGCAGTCAAAATACCATCAGGATTCCTTTGCAATCTTGTAAATCATATTTATAATTATTATTAAATAAAATTCAATTTCATCTCGAATTGGACTTTTAATAAACCCCACTGAGTTTTCATATTGGACATTTTTTCTTCAGTAACCTATAAACGATGTGTATCCTGTAAAGTATATTTATCCTGTATACAATGTATGTATCCTGTATACAATATATGTATCCTGTATACAATGTATGTTCTTTAAATAATATAACACATATGACACTGCTTTCTCTTAAGGTAATCAAACACTTGCACCTTTCAAACTGTCTAATTCCCCAACAGTTTGCAGATAATAGTTCCATGTTTGTGACATCCGTCTTTTATTTTAAAAAAGTAAAATCCTGACAAGGTAAAGTATAACGTATTGTGGCTAACTTGTTATGTATAGTTATTATGTGTATTATTTTCATGAATATAGTTTGTAAAGGTCATTTAGTTAATACCGTTTTAAATAATAATTTCACCCCATTTAACATAAGTCCGCACTTTAAAGATGAGACATTCATGCATAACGCGTAAAATTCATTCAAAGTTCCAAGGGTGAATAGCACTAATGATACAATTGATCCAAATAAGCCTCACGTGATCTGCGTTTAGGACATGAGTATTGAAAGACCAGGCTGACCTAATATGTGATTAGTTAGTGTAAACCACGCGACCCTGTTTACAGTTGAAATTATTGATATGCGACGTTCTGTTTTGCGCAGCTTTGTATGTATGAGAGTTATTACGTGAAATCAGGGATTATAAGTATTATTACTAGTTCTGGAGGAGTTATGTTGAGAGGATTGATTACTTAATTCGATTTAATAATTTGTTGGAATTACAGTGATCGAATCATTCAAAGACATTTGAATATTTATCGGGTGTCACGGGATTACTGTAAATTCATTTAAAGACATTTGAATATTTATGGCTTTATCGGAAATACTGTGTATTCATCTAAAGACATTTGGGATTATATCGTAGTGATTCTTCTGTACTGTTGATACATCACTACACCACAGAACATCATTCGGAATACCTTTGGAACTCGTTCGGATTAATTTTGGAAATGACAGAACCTTTAGGACTTTAGGATTTCATTTGCCATACTGTAAGTTATTTTCACTTACACATGTTTTTAGAGAAATTAATTATATTTTCAATTATACAAAACTTGTTGGCTTTGCTCTTCCCTGTTACTTATTTAAGACCATAGAGTCGTAGCAAAGAAATTGGGTACTAGTCCTGGATTTGAATTTGATTAAATATTTCAGAGATTTGATTATTTCAGATATTGGATTATTTCAGTTAGATTACAGTTGTTTTTTTTTAAATTCAAATTTCACTTGGGGTTTAAATTTTCTTAGTCTCTTGTATTTTAATTTCACATATCTGTGAAATTTATAGTGAAGCCAATAAGCTTTTACCATGACATCTAAAGTAGAGAATTTTGTTCCAGATCCTACCAAGGAATGGTTAGAGTCCTTAAAAAGGATGACTTCTATGAGCTTCCCAAATATTATGATCATTCTGAAGCAAAGGCTTGTTTAACGAGCAACGGTTAAGGAATATTTGAAAAAGGGTATTCTTGATAAAGGTGCTTTGGGTTTATAAGTAAGTCTCTATGTGGTTCGGGTCGGAAAATAAGGGAATTGCAGTTAAAAAGCCAGATGGAAGTTGAGTTAACAAAGCTTCAGCAGGAGGTAATGTAAATACAAATACAGAAACAGACGGAAGCAAGAGAAATGCAAATGCAAGAATATGAAACAGTAATTCGAATTCAAATACAAAAGGAAGAGAGAACAATGCAAATGCAAAAGAAAGAGAGTGAATGCAAGTACAAAAAGTAAAGGATGAAAGGAAAATGCAATTTAACTTAAAGACATCAGAACTTACAAATTGAGCACACTCTTTTCCATTCTACACAGCTCTAACTTTTGATGCTACCAAACATATTCCTTTGATACCACCTTTTAAACAAAAGGATATAGAGCAATATTTTCCTCAATTTGAGAAAATTGCTGAAAATTTGAAATGACACAGAGAGCATTGGACTTTGTTATTATAAAGAGTGCTTATTGGCAAAGCTCGTAAAGTCTACATTGCACTTTCAGTAGAACAAAATGATGATTATGATGTGGTCAATGAATGTACCCATGACTCCAAGCAACGTGAGACCTTTCATTTTGCAAGATGGCAAAAGGACTATTCACCGGACCTCTGGTGGGTCAGCTCCATTGGTGACCATCCTCAGCCAGTCAGCCAAATTGTTCTAGATCACTTCCCACACAGTCAGCACACATTGGACTTCAGCTGCTGGCTATACACAGCTCTTCACAGCGGCGCTGGAACTTACGCAAAGCAGACTGGACGAAGTACGCTGACATTCTGGAGCGTAGCATAGTCACCATACCATCTTGCTGCATCCCAATCAAGGAATCCTACCATTGCTTTCAAAGAGCCATATTCAAGACAGCCACTCAGTCTATCGCTCGTGGTCGTTGTCCAGTCTATACACCCCGTTTAGATAAAGAATGTCATGCTCTTCTTACGGAATATGAAGCATCTGGAGACCCAGACGTAGCAGATCACCTAATCAATTCCCTGGACACTGCCAGGCGCACTCGCTGGGAGGATCACTCAACTTTACGCGCTCCAGCCGTAAATACTGAAAATTGATTCGAAGACTTGGCACCGCTCAGCAACCACCAGTTCAAGCTCACCCTGTTGTCAAGTCAAATGCTGTAGCTAGCCACTTATTACAAGTGGCAAAAGCACCCCTGGAGAAACAGCACCGATGTCAAGTACGAGATGAGTGGCGACAATACTGCCGTCGGACGTCAGATGAACTAGGTCAAAATACTCCAGAGGCATGTGCAACAATAGAACTTGAAACGGTGCTATGCAGCATCAAATCAGGCAAAGCAGCAGGATATGATAACATCCTGCCTGAATTCCTGAAGCATCTTGGCCCGAAGGCAAAAAATCGCTTGTTGCTTTTTACACACGGGTTGTTAGGAAAAAGTGCATGCCGACTTTGTGGCAACAGGCAAAGATTATTGCGATACCAAAGCCTGGCAAAGATCCCAACAATGCGGCGAGTTATCGGCCGATCTCCTTGCTTTCAGTCTGTTTTAAGGTACTGGAGCGCCTGATTCTCCAACGAATTGGTCCTGACTTGGAAAATATCATAACTGTTGAGCAGGCAGGCAACAGGCATGGCCGTAGCACTTGCGATCAAGTCCTTGCCTTGACTACATATATTGAAAACGGGTTTCAAAGGAACCTTAAAACTGGAGTTCTTTTTCTAGATCTAACAGCGGCATATGACATGGTCTGGCATGCAGGGCTGCTGTTGAAAATTTCCAGAGTATTGGCGCGCTTAATAGTTGAGAATATTGAACTGTTTCTTCGCAACAGGCGCTTCAGAGTGCACATCAGAGAGAGAGAGAGAGAGAGAGAGATCTGCGACTCGTGGAGGCGTTAGACTAATGGGCTCCCGCAAGGGTCTGTTCTTTCGCCAAGTTTATTCAATGTCTATATCAATGACTTACCTGTAACACAGTCGCGGAAGTTCATGTATGCAGATGACATTGCTCTCGGGACCCAAAGTTGCTCGTTTTACTGAGCTTGAGGGGGCACTAAACAAGGACCTGGAGGATATGACGGACTTCTTCAAGAAATGGCGTCTACAGCCAAGCGTAACAAAGACAGTTTCCAGCGTTTTCCACCTTAACAATGCAAATGCGAACCGTGAGATTTGCATCCTCCTCAATGGACACCAAATAAAACACGACCCAACACCAGCATACCTTGGTGTGACTCTGGACAGATCACTGACATTCTACAACCATCTGAAGAAAACAGCAGAAAAACTTAGCACTCGAAACAACCTACTCCGCAAACTGGCTGGCTCAACCTGGGGTGCTAGTGCTCAGACACTCAAGACATCAGCACTGGCCTTCTGTTATTCGACACCCGAGTAATGCGCTCCTGTCTGGGCTCGATCATCCCATACTAAGTTAATTGATGTCCAGCTCATCACAACAATGCGCATAATCTCTGGAACACTACGTCCTATGGCTGCCAGTACTTGGCAATATTCCTCCTCCTTATCTGCGTCGACAGGAAGCAACCACAAAAATGTTGGCTAAGGTCTATGCCAGTGAGAAACTTCCACTGTACATGGACATCACATCACATCCTGCAGTCCGCTTGACTTCGAGACGCCCAATCTGGTTTGGTCCGTTGCCGGAGGATATGACAGCTATTTCGGCATGGAGCGCTGAGTGGTCTTCAACAGATGTTGTAAACCGCTCCCTCGTAGCTGAGCCATCTGTCCGCCCTCCTGGTTTCAACCTTCCACGTCATCTGTGGACCACAATGAACCGCTTTCGGACAGGACAGGGTCGTTGTGCAGTCAACCTTGTCCGATGAGGCCAGGCCGCTAACTCATCCTGTTGCTGTGGAGCTCTTCAGACCATGTCACACACTGTGAACAACTGTCCACTAACAAAGTTCCTCGGTGGACTGCTGGCACTGCATGTTGCTGATGATGAAGCTGTTAAATGGCTCAGCACGCACTGCACACGATAATATATAATTAATGTACCTTCATGGGTTAGGATTTGGTGCCTGAGGCCCATCATCATCAAAGTTTATAAATTGTAGAATGGAAATTGGTCAGGCTCTTGTTGAGTTTGCACGGGAAAAAGAACAATTGTTTGATAGGTGGATTACAGCCACGAATGTTGACAAAGGTTTTTATAACCACATGCAACTTATACTGAGTGAGGTGTTGAAAAATTAAGTCAATAGTGATATAAAAACTTGATGAGATCAAGGTTGAAATTTTAGAAAATACAGCTAGTGCAGCTGATGACTATTCTTTGGCTTAAAAAGTTTCATTTATTAATAAATCTTCCTCCAAGCAGGTTTTTGTTAAAAGACCTTGTCAGTCTCACGCGAGTACTTCCAAATCTCAGACTAGTACAACTATTAGGAATCGAACTTCTGATAAAACTGATCAGAAATCCTTATCACTTCCTATGTGCATTTATTGTACGAAGAAAGGGCACGTTAATTCTGATTGCTACAGGTTAAATTTTAAGCAACAGAATACAGACAGAGCTATTTCAAATGCTCTTGTTTCTCAGAGTTAAAGGACACTGTCTTGTATTGACAAAATAGATTTGCTGGGTCTAGCAAACCCCAGTCTGTTTTTATTAAGAAGAATAATGAACCATTCAGTGGAAAGGCTCTGTATCTTTTGTTGGTGATGATTCCAAGCCTATCCCTATTACGATATTAAGGGATAAATTCAGAGATACGGGAGCTTCTCGGAGTCTTTTACTGTCAAATGCTCTGCCTTTTTCTGAGAGGTCTTCTAATAGTGAAATTGTTCATATTGATGGAGTAGAGTGCGGATTTGTTGTTGTACATTGTGTAAATTTGTCATTAGATTTAGTCTCAGGACCTGTGATCACAGGAGCGGTGATTGTTTTGCACGTTGAAGGTACTGATTTGTAACTATGCAATGACCTAGCTTGAGATAAAGTTGTTGTTAATCCACTTGTAACTGACAAGCCTTGTGTGGATGAAAGTTGATCCCATTGAAATCGAAATCCCAGGTTAATATCATAAGTCGTATAGGCAGGAAATTTTAGTCTAGTCCATAAAGCTCCTTTGGCTGGTCATTTAGGAATCAATAGGACTTATCACAAGATCTTAAATCATTTTTTGGCAGAAAACTAAACGTGATGTCTGCACATACTGTAGATTTTATTACACTTAACAAATGGAAGAAAAACCCAATCAGATGATACCTAAGTCTCATCTGCAACCTATTCCTGCAAGATGAGTATTATGGTTCTTGTAAAGTCAGAAAGAAAGTAAGTGACTTCAATTACATAATTAAACACTGCTGGGATGTTGATGTTAAAGTAGTATATTGATAGAGATAGCCGTGTTAATCACACAGTTAATTTAGTTGTACCTGTCCCACACAGTGATAATTTAAGCGATAGATTGAAATATGACTATAGTGACTTTGGTGCATCAAATCTTTGGAATTAAAAAATTTTGAATAATCTGAAGCAGAAATTTCCATATCTACAGCCACAAGAAAACAGTGAACTAAACATCTATTATTTGAATATGAGCACTTGTTTCCAGATGTTCCAACACGAACAAATAAAATCTAACATTATTTGGTGGAGAATGATTTCATAGAAACAAGTCGATGTGATTGGAGTTTACCATGTATTCTTGTGTCGAAACCAGATGATCCTTTCTGCATGTGCTCTGACAATAGAAAGTGAACAGTGTGACTAAAAGAGATTCATTTCCATTGCCAAGAATAGACGACTGCATCGACAAAATTGGAAATGCAAATTATGTCACCAAATTTGAGATTTTTAAAGGAGTTTGATAAATTCCATTCACGGGAAGGGCAAAGGAAATTTTGGCATTCGTAACTCCAGCTGGACTTTGTCAACATAAGTAATGCCGTTTGGGATGAAAGGCTCACCTTGTACTTTTCTATGTTTAATGAAGATGATTACATCTTGTCTAGATCATTGTGACGCTTACATCGATGAAATCATTATCTACAACGACACCTGGAAAGATCACTTTGATAGACTCAGTGATGCAAATTTGACAATTAATTTAAGCAAAAATGAGCTATATCGTGCTTGTGTTACATTGTTAGGACATATTGTTGGACATGGTCAAGTTAAACCTATAGAAATTAAGGTCAAGGCTATCTCTGAATTCCCCGTGTCTATCAGTAAAAAGCAATTGATGCGATTTGGGTATCGCTGGATACTATCGAAAATGTTGCTCCCATTTTTCCATGACTGATGAATCCCTGACCAATTTGTTGAGCTAGAAAACCAATTTTCATTGCTGTGTAAAATCTCAGGAGGCTTTGGATAAGTTAAAGGCCACAATTTAGGGTGCACCAGTTCCTTCAGTTCCAGATTTCAGTCAATCATTTAAAATGTGTGTTGATTCAAGTGATGTTGGGGTTGGTGGAGTATTGATTCAAGAAGACAAAAATAGTGTAAATCATCCACTGTGCTATTTTTCTAAAAACAATTATCTAAGCACCAGAGAAATTATTCCACAAGCAAGAGGGGGTTTTGTCTTTGATACAGGCTTTGCAACTCATTGAAGTGTATATTAGTTCAGCTTCGACTCCGATTATTGTGTTCAATGATCACAACCCCCTTACTTTAAATTAGAAAGATGAAAATAAAAATCAGAGATTATAAGGAGGAGTTTGCCGGAATACAATATTGGCATCTGGCACATCAAGGGAAAAGAGAATCTAATTGCAGATGCAGTGTCACGTGAATAGAAGAATAATATTGCTTCATGTATATTATGTGTCATTCACAAAATTTCCTTTATGAGTGTGGATTAAATATTCAGATCATTATTAGTCTAAACATGTTTACCTGAATTTGAGTCAAACGATAGTCTCGATTCTGATTTCATAATATTCTAAAATGGAAAATTCCATTAAGTGTCAAAGTATTGTCAGAATCTGGTAATTGCGACCTAGGTCAGGTAGATGGCTATATAATCTTGTTTATCTAAAGATTACTCATTCTTGCCTTGACATCTTGAAGCAGAATCAGTCTTATTGTTGTGTTCAGTTTTTCATTTGGACGGATTTATTTATTGAATTATTATTCACTAGACAAACAGAGCGCTCATCAATAATATTATTGGACTGGAACATTAATTTGGATTATGATGATTTTAGACAAGGACATGTTTGCATTATATCATTGTGATACATAAAAAAAACTGCTAGCACATCGCCACATCCCAGGCCATTTGGCACATTAACACATTCGAGACTAGATGCACATCAACACATTCAATATCGGAACTTATTTGGTATACCACTGGAATTCATTTGTAACTTCTTATATTTGGACTTGTGATAGAACATTTAGGACTATTTGGAATATGTTTCACAATACTGCAGGTTCTTTATAAATTTTCACTTTGTATTCTAGGAAATTAAATTATTTGTTGAATTTTACAAAACGTGTTGGTTTTCGCTCTTTTCTGCTACTTAGTTTAAGACCATAGAGTCGTAACACATTGTTTCATCTATCACCAGGATATATTATTGATTTATTAATTTGATATACTGAATAAATATTGTTTAACAACGGAACATATTTAACTCCTGGCGTCCTGTTGATGATCACTGATTATTTCCAGTTCCACAGCTCTCGTCGAATGGTCAAGGAGCCACCACCCACAGCCTGCCCTCCCAGTCTGCCAAAGGATCCCTCGAGAGCCTCCGTATTCTCTGCAGACCCATTGGTCCGATAGTTTTGGTTCCTTTCCGCGGGAAAACCACAACCGTCCTCAGAATCACCATCGAGCGTACTGGTTATACGAAAAGCCACAGGTTCGTAATACTCGTCATCCAAAATCAGTTGAATATAGCTCCCTTAAAATGGACAGCTTCCTGACAAAACACTTTGTGTTGTTTTAATACAGTCAGACTTTACTCTATAAGTACCCTGGTTATGATGGAATCCACGCCAGAGAGCTTAAGGTAATCGGATTTCTCACTGCTAGTACTTTGCTCGTGAAACATTGGGTAACCGAACTCAGTGTTTTTTTAGAAAAGCTAAGAATGAAAATAAACCTCCTTCAGGTAACGCTGTAGATGTTAATGAAACCCGAGTACATTTTCGTTCATATATAAAACATTGTCACGAAAAGTGTTTAAATGGAACTTTACAGTTTCGTATTTTACGCTGGGTTAGAGTTCTGAGCACAACATATTTCCCAAGTTTTCCTCACTGGTTACCATTGCTATTTAAAAGTGACCTTATATATCTTAGATATTGTTAAAAAAAACACTTCAATTCCCCTTTATTTGGTATATGATTAGCGTGTGTAATTTGGGTTATAGAGTATGCAGCTTGGCCTTCCTTCACATGTGCACCAATTACAAAACTGCAAACTCTGCTTGATAATTTCACTTCCTTGACTTGGTGGTAAATTGCAGACAAAACGAGCCGATTTTTAATTTTTTTTATACATTATGTAATTCGATTATTGCACTTTCAGAAACGGGTATTGTCTTATTCTGACAAAATTCGCTTTCCCTTTTCTACTACTTGCTAAAGATGATGTACTTAAGACTAATTCGGACTAATGTTTCGAGCACATGGGAGCAGCCCTTTTGGTTAGCTGTCTGATTAAATCAGTTACATTTCCCTCCAAAAGTATAATATCCAAAGAAATTTCACTCATAGTAGATGAAAGTAACATAGATGTCAACATTCTTCCCATTAGGCAGGTTGCAAGTGCAAACAACTTTATATTTCACCGTTATGTGGGCGCTCTACAGATGTTACGTACTTCTGCAAGAACGACAGGTGCACCGGTCGTTCTTGCAGAAGTGCGTAACATCTGTAGAGCGCCACCATAACGGTGAAATGTGCAGTTGAACTTCGACGCATCTCTCCACAGTCCATCGTAATCCTGTGTTGGTTTGTTTTTCCAACGCCTCGGGAATCTTTGCAAAAGGTTTGTCGGTTTAATGGTTTCGTTGTGTAAGCGGTTCAGGATCACACCATGAGTTTTCATGTAGGACTTACAGGTTACTGCATTTCTATGGGAAAATATGAAGGAGTTTTTCGGATGGATATCCTGCACGACCTTGGGAGTGCAGTATATCCATCCGACAAAATGAGTTCATCTTTTTCCATACAAATGCAGTAAATTTTTATTATTATATGCTCATTTTCTTATTCTACCTAAGGCTTAATTATATAAACAAAAATACACTACAGGAAACAAAGTAACTGAATGTATGCGTTATTCCAAACTAAATACACAAGCGCAGATTCGTCATTACACAACAACAACATTATTAATGCGCACATAACTCCGCCCAGAAAAATTTGAACTTAGTCGTGCGCTAGAATCACTTTCGAAAGAATATGACGTTTTGGTCTACTTAAAATTTAAATTTAGATTCATATTGTGACTGAATGCGCATAGCAAAAACGTTTCTGTCACGGAATTGTATAAATCCCTCTATTTATTAAATACATATACTCGGGTTTTCTTTTTTTGTGTACAACGATACCCGAGGGTGATTTATGTATATTGTACAATATTTCGAAATAGTGAGTTCGGTTCATCCCTGCCGCACGTGCGCAGTACTCTCGGTGGGAAAAACCCATTTACATCTACCACGGCTACATCGTATGTATATAAATGCCTCACCGTAAAGTAATATCTTCACATTACGGAACGTCTTGTCAGTAAGCAGTCTAATTAGGGACTTCCACATCTTCAGCTGTAGAGGTATGTAATATATTAATTTCTTATGTAATTATTTCTTTTGTATATTGTAAGTTACAGCTATTGTACTACTACGTTCATTTTTGTACATGTTCTATGTAGCTTTGGCTTGCGTGGTATAATGCAATACCTTTTATTCTTGTTTGTGACTTAGCAAGAAATTTACATTAACAATATAAAGCTGCATTTTATTAAGAAACGTTTAGTACCATAGGAATCTTATCGGACACGGGTTCACTTCTGAACATGTTTATTGTTTTGTACTATTGTACCGATAATGTGATTTATATAACTTACCGTATATAACGAGCAGCAGTAGAGCTGAACAGACCACTTGCCTGAGACATTAAAGTTTTTGCCTGAGACATTAAAGTTTTTGTCTTAATAATGAAAACTTCTTTAATTGACCAGATTTTTTTCTGATTTTTTCACAATCTGGTCACTACGCGTTGGTCGTTCAGCAGCTCTACTGCTGCTATGAATTAAACAGCCATTATAGATATTATCAATAATGAGTATTGGAGAACCACACTCAGCTAAATTAGCTCGAGAGCGACTAAAGGCAATTAAAAAATATCTACCTGTTCGTGATTCTGTTAAGCAACAATTACAATCGCGTCAGGAGTCTCAGGTGGAATTTACAGAGGGTACAGAACAATTATTTAAACCTATTACAGAGACAACTAAACCTCTTCTTCCAGTATCTGAGAAAATTGCAGAGGCAACTGGAAAAATAGCGGAGAGAACTAAAAAAACAAAAAAGATTCTACGAGAACTTCCAGCTGAAATTGCTGCTGCTCAACCACAATTACAAGAAGTACAACAAGTACTTGAGGGTATTGATAAAGTTCGTGAGGAGGTCGGTGACGTAATAGATATTGTTACGCCAAAGCCAAAGCCAAAACCAAAACCACCAGCTCGATTAACCGAATTTGGTCGTAGGATACTTCGAGAAAACCCTGTAGCGGTTGCAGCAACAGGATATACACATCGTGATACATTATTAGATCCAGACACCGCTAGTGTTTCTGAAAAAAATTGGGTTCCTTTTATATTTCGAAAATCCCGTGGTATATCTAGAATCACTGATAAATATAAAAATGATTTTGAAACTTTTGTGAGACAAGTCGAAGAGGCTAAAAGAGCGCCATTATCCGGAGATATATTATCGACAGCAAAATTGCTGTTCAGACCACCTCGTATTGAGGAGGAAGAAACAATAGAACAACAACAACAATTGCAAAAACAACAATCGTTAAAACAACGAGAACAAGAACGACAACAACGAGAACAAGAACGACAAGAAATAATAGAACAACAACAACAACGAGAACTAAAACTATTTGAGCAATCACAAAGTGATTACCCAAGATCACCAAAATCACGAATACCAATTCTATCTAAATCAAGTGAAGAAGAATTTCAAGACGCTCCCGGCGCAACTGGAAGTGGTTTAGGAAGTGGTCTTATTACTTGCCCCAATAACGTTCTTGCTGATGTCGATCGATTAGAAATTCTCATTGGAGGAAAACGAGCTGGTAATAATTCCCCAGAAATCATTAATGAAGTAGCTGATATTTGTAAACGATTATTTACAGGCGGTGTCATGGATATTAATGTATATCGATCCCTTATTAATGAAATCGCCGACGATTATTACAGTGATTAGATACAATTAGTGATAAAAACAGTTAATAATAAAATGATCGTGCATGGTACTCAACGTGGACCTACCATGGTCAGGGTAATAAACTCTCGATTACCGGTATACAAAACGACCTACGGAGATGGATTAGGTGATGTTATTCAGGGTCTGTTTAGAAGGATAGCCCCAAAGGCAATACCGATTGCAAAGCAACTAGGAATGAAAGCTATTGATGTTGTTCGTGAAAAGGGTATAGGCGCTGTTGGTAATCTCGCTAGCAAAGCGTTTTCAGCAATTAAAGATAGACTATCACGATTAATACGCAGACCACAAACGACCCGACCTCAACCTGTGAAATTGGCCAGCACTGAAGTGATGCCAGCAAATGTCAGTAAAATAATAAATCAAGCAGCTAATCAAAACCTAGCGGAGTTAGCTGATATCCCGATGTCGGAAAAGGAAAAAAATATAACCGCTAGTCTGATAGCAGGAAGTGGTCTTCGAGTTAGACGAAGACGATAATAATAAAGATGTTTAAGCGCGTATCTGACCCCGCGTTTGGCATGGACGCACCAGTTCTCAAAGATGAGTCTGTGCGCGATTATCAGTATTATTCTTACGACGCACGAATTCCAGATCAGCGTGGACGAATTGAACTACAGGTTCAAGATACAAGTAGATATTTCTTACCCGCTGAAGCATTTATCGAAGTAGAAGGTGAAATTATAAAGACAGATAATACCGAATACGCCGCTGGGGATATAACTGGTTTTGTTAATAATGGTATTATGGCGTTATTTGATAGCGCAACGTACATGATTGACGGAAAAAATATTGAATCGATTCAGAAAGACATTGATGTTGCTACAACAATACTTGGTCTTGCGAGATACAGCGACGATTACTCAAGATCAGCTGGTCCATCAATGATGTTCTCAAAAGATACTTCTAATTCTCCAAAGTACCAACAATATAATATAAGACGACCAAAAAACTTCGCCGGCGCCGCCAATGTGGATGTAGAAAGTATGATTATTAATGTAGATGCAGATTTTAACTTAGGATTTGCAGCGCGTCGATCAATGTTGAAAGGTAATAGAAAAACATTTTCATGTGCGATTCCACTGTCACACATATTTGGATTCTGCAGAAATGTCAGAAAAGTCATTTTTGGAGCCAAACATACGGTTGTACTTGTACGAAAAGGTGATGATAATGATGCAATGTGGCACGTTGAAGGAGTTGATGATAATGCAACTGCGGCACTTCATGGTAAAGTAGTACTAACAAAACTTTCCCTGTGGATGCCAGTGATGACTCCGTCAATATCTGAAGAAGATCGGTTACTATCTTTTATGAGTCAAGGTGGTAAATCAACGTTATCATGGTTAACGATGACCACAGATGCTATCCAGAGTAATATTAATAGTCTATTTACGTGGCAAATAGCATCACAGCAAGGTGTTTCTGCACCAAGACATATATTTATTGCGCTTCAAAATACTGCACGAGTAAATAATCAAACACAAAGTATAATGATATTTGACAAACTCGGTGTTTCTGAAGTTTCATTAAGGATAAATGAACATCAACAACCATCCGAGGATATATTATTGAATTTCGATCAAAATCATGTAGCACGTGCATATCATCGATTAATGACATTCATGGGTCGTGATCAAAATATTGATACTGGTTTACAAATATCGCAGCTAGATTTTACAACGCTGTATCCGATTTATTACTTTTCACTAGAACATTTAGATTTAACCAGACAATCTGTTGTAGATATTCATTTTCGAGCTCGTGTGATTCGAGGAGTTATTGCTAATTACAGAGCAATTGCAGTTATACTCAGCGATAAATCGATGTTACTCGAAGGTGTTGGTGGACGAATGAGAGTTATTGATGCTCCAGTAGAAAACATGTAATTAGATCGTTCATAATATTAATAATGTCATATCATCACGTTGGTGTGAGTCTGACTCCTGGTCAGATTAAAAGGCTGCAATCAGCATCAAAAAATAATTGTGGAATAAAAATATCGCTAAAGCGAGAACAAATGACCGGTGCAAATAAACTATCGTTGACCGAGCGTCAGTTTAAAAACTTCAATGACGCTAAAAAATCAAATAAAGGCGTTAAACTTAATCTTTCTGCGGGCGCCATCAAAGACATCGTTAAGACGGGTGGTATATTTCCGCTTCTTGCAGCAATACCAGCATTAATAGCCGCTGCAGCCCCAGCTGTTGCAAAAGCAGCTGCATTAGGTGCCGTTGGAACCGCTGCTGGAATGGCATTAAAGAAAGCAACCGGACAGGGAATTATGCACGCAGAAAATTTAAAAAAAAGATCACGACAAAAGCAACACGGAAGACGTCTAAGAGCACCAAACGTACCACAGCCGGGCCGTCTAAGATTATTAGGCCCAGCATACGGTCGGGGTCTAAGATTGCCAGGGACTCCACATTCATGGTACGGAAAGGGTCTAAGATTACCAGGGACAGTTTACTAATAACACCCATGTCCAATTTTGATTTACTTAATGCTGCTAAGCAACTAAATATAAAAAATTTTAGAGGTGTTTTTATGCGCGATCAATTACCTAGAACTGATTGCAGTTCTGAAACCGGTATCATTAATCTCGATAAAAACTCTGGCCCAGGCACGCACTGGGTCGGATATGCAATTGATCCACGTGGAATTATTTATTTCGATTCGTATGGATTAGCACCACCAAAAGAATTTCTTCATTACGTTAGCAATAATACTACTCCAATCTGGTATTCAACGCTACCGACACAAAAAATAACTGATCCTCCAATATGCGGTCGTGAAACCCTCGCTGTGCTTGATGCTATATCAAAATCAACAGCACCGCCTCATAAAGTCGTGCACGCGTTCACTACACTACGTCATAACACTTAAGCTGATATCAGTAAATATAATGGTAGATATTTATGGAAGATCTACTCGCAAAGATAAGGAGAAGATCGATTTATCTAAATATGCAACTCTTGATCAGCTCAGAAATGAAATCGATGATTTATTAAATATCACAAGTGTGGATCAAAATGAAGTCGTCGTGTTTCAGGACAAACAAGGACGATTAAAAACGAGTAACATACAACTACCAGATGTACTTGTACGAATTCCAAATGCGGTTGTTAATAATATCGTTACTTTCACTGATCAGGGTAAAATACAGGATTCCGGTAAGTCGGTTAACGACTATGTTAAGAAAACTGGTGATGTATTTACCGGTGACATTATTATGTCAAGAAGAAAAATTACGTATCTTGGAGATCCAATCGCAGATACAGACGCAGCAACAAAAAAATACGTCGATGATCAAGAATCCAAATACGTGTCAGTGCTCGGTGGTATAATGCGTGCATTTCTCGACATGAATAATAATGGTATTAATAATCTCAGAACACCAGAAACAGATTTCGACGCTGCAACGAAGAAATACGTCGATGATAGGGAAATTCCAATAACTACTTCATTAACGACTATCAATGATGGAATTGCTGCATTTAGAACTGAATATTTTAATCATGTACAAACATTTCTAAATTTTCGTAGAAATGTAAACAGAAATATTAACGAATTTTTTGGAACTCCACCAGCTGTTATTATTAATCTCGCTGACATTAACGCAAGACTCAACGATATCATTAGTGGTATTCCTAACATTATTCAAAAAACTAATCTCGTTAAAATTTCTCACAAGCAGATCATTAATATCGTGTACACAGTCGCATCAGGAAAGGCAACATGGTCGCAGGAAAATAACACTTTTAAACACACTGCAGAGGTTACTGGTGTATACAGATTATCTGTATTTAGTAGTGCAAAATTCAGTATATTTACCACATTTCCATGGCGTCATTCAACCGATGATTTTTCTGGAATTGTCTATAGTGTTAAATAAAGATGTCGAGGAAACGTTTATGCTAATAGCGAATGATAAAAAGTTAACCGCAGCGACTTATTGGTGGTGTATTGAGTTTGTAGCTGAAACTCCTGAATTAGTTACTTAAATAAGTATAATGAATCAAGAATCATTTATCGACGTTCAACGTCACAGATACGCTCAAGTATGTGAGTGTCAAACTAAACTAAAAAATATCGACGATTACACGATAAAGGTAAAAAAATATCGTCGTCGTATGGTCGTTATTGATATAATGGTATACTCGGTTTCTGCTGTTATTGCTGGAACTGGATTATTATTATCAACAATAACGATGACAGCGCCTGCAGTTGTAACGATTATAGTTTCAACGGCAACAACATGTGCAGGTATTTTCAGTATTATTTCTAAAAAAAATATCTACG
>JAECUM010095985.1:0-23539 GCA_016617855.1 Megalonaias nervosa | reverse complement strand
TTGTCATATTTTTCTAGCTCAAACCGTATTTACTGTATCGCTATCCGATTCCATACAGCTGAAAGAAACTGATCCAATTAATCTGGTTACATTTCAATTGGGAGATTGTCGCACGCAAGTTTCTCCAATTGAAACATTTTAAGCAACTCTTAATCACAGTCTGTACCCGTAAGTATTCTGGAAATCGCTTTATTCAATACATTACGGGTCAGTCTGGTTCCCCGCTTCGTATGCCCCTGCACTGCCCTCCGCTATACAAAGTCAGGTGAACACCGAAGCCATATTGTCATGTGATCAAAATAAATGGCCTCGTATGGAGAAATCGCGTTAATCTAGCCGCGGAACATGTATTCCTTTAATATTCAGTTTGTTAGTGACACAATGTGAACTTTACTAACACTTTCGATTTGAACTATAGTAGTCGTTATCTTGTGTTCAAGCTTTTACCACCAATTTGGTCATATAATTATTTTTACAAATGTTTTTAATAGTAGGCGACGATGAAGGAAAATGGTACACACAACGATATTTTGTTAATATTGCACATTCTACACAGCGTCATCTCAAAAATTCCTTATCCAATCGATTCCTTGACAAATTTTACGTCAAACTGATATGAAGTGACGTACGACAGCCTAAATATAGCCAAAGATTAAGACGAAAATATCACCCCTCTTTTACGAGGGGGTGAGGGTAACGATTGTTTTGCAAATACTGCACACTTCACACCACGTCATCTAAAATATTCTAGGTGCAATAAATTCTTTGATCAATTTAACATCGATATTGATATCTCGTTGCACATGACATCTCAATCTTTGCCAAATATTAGGATCGAAATTGCAACCCTATTCCACGTGGGGGTGATTGTGACGATATTTGGTCCAATATTGTACATTCCGACTGCAACATGTAATTTGTAAAACATTCCATTTGCAATCAGTTCCTTGATACCTTACATCAGAATTGATTTAAGGCGACATATGACAGCTTTCGTTTGCCAAAGTTTAAGACCAAAATACTATATCTTCTATGAAGGCAGGCGGTTAGGGGAAGGGGCATGGAGTGGGTTGTCTGGTTAAAGCATTAAATAAAACTACATGTACATGCCAAAATTTGTGATCGAATCTTCATGGTATTAAGTTAAATAAATTAAATATCCACTTGCTTAAAGGAAAACTTTAATATTATTGTATGTTCAATTAATGTCATCGGCATTATATATATATATATATATATATATATATATATATATATATATATATATATATATATATATATATATATATAACACTGGATTCAAATCAGTATTTCCTTTCAAAATACACAGGACTGAATTTTGATACCAAGTGACAATAGAAAGGATTTTTCTCATTAATAATTTTAATTTTGATTTTATAGAATGGAGTGTCAAAAGTCAAAGGTCATTGCCAACAGGAAAGACTCCAGTGCATGTATAGAAGCTAGAGACAGAAGTATGTTATATTCACTTTGCATTTACACTACCAGTTAGCAACATTCTGTACTGATTCATTTAATCAAAGTTTAAATGTATTTCTTCAAGGATTGCCTTCAAGACCTTGTTTAAGATGTTTATTGTGTCGATACTCACTTTCGACTCAGATCTCATACAATAGTGAAACAGATTTTCTAAATTCCTATTGTTATTATTTCACTAGGTTTTTACATATGTAACTCATAAGTAAGATATGTGAATTTATTAAGTACTAATTAAAACCAAATATTGTTGACTATTAATGCATGTGTAAAGTACCCATAATCAGAGTTGAAGTGTACTATTCTGAAGTCTTCAATAGGTATTTCTGTTAACATTACACTGGTTATTCACTATAATATGATACTTTATGGGATCATAAGAATATATATTATTATTATAATGGAGTCCATTAAAGAAAAATCATAAAACTTACAATGTAAAACTGGAATCATGACCATGACAGAGTAACTTAATTCAGTTGGGTTATTTGGATTTTGCATTTAACTCTAAGAATCTGATGTGCAGTCATATAGCTTGCAGCTGTGTAGTCCTTTTATATTCTTATATAGTACAGGTAAAGGGCTTCATGCAGATCAGAGTATGCAAGGGTGAAATACTTGCTCCCTTCTACCTGCTTGGCCAGTGATGAAGGCACCACCATTAATGATGGTTTAGTGTTTAACTTGTACCAGCTCAACCAAAAATGAAAGTATTGACTCAGCATGATCCTGTTCATACTTGCACAGTATCTACACAAACTGACCCAGACTTACCAGTCTTGAACATAAGGTATACATTTTATTACATATACATTACTTGCTTAATAAATATTTAGAGGTAGAGGCAGTGGGGAAGGCATATTTTGGAGCTGGCATTTTGGTATGAAATTAAACGTAGATATGTATCATTAATCAATTGACAAATTTGAAACTTTTTACACTTAATGGCCATCTATGGATAAAAACTGTATGCCAAATTGGAGAGTTCTTTAACTACTGTTTGATTGGTTTCAACAGATAATATCTTACATGCATTGATGCAAACAATCATTCCAAACAGATGACATTATTTAAGCTACTATACCTCAGTGGCAGAGTATCCACTGATACAACAGAAGACCTAAATTCATTCCTGGTAGTAGCCAAAGTAGCTCTGTCTAGATGAACTTCACAACACACACTTACTGGTGCTTATTGTAACTACATACGTATGCAGTCATTCCGCTTAATATTATTAAAACAAACATGTTCTGTGTATTATTTGATCTTTATATCACATTTCATTTTCATAGGAACTGAAAGAGGGTGGAGCTATGTTTCTGTACATGATAAATTACCAATATCAAAAAAGTGAATTAGAAATGTTAACTACCAAATTTTTAGATATAAGACTATTATCATTTGATGATGTAATACTCTCTGATATAGCAAAGTTGCTGCATACTGCTCGATGTATTTCTGTGGAAACAAATACAGAGACTATGTTAAATAGTGATTCACTCATAAAAGATGTAAATATGTTGTTCGTTTGGGAAGGCGAGAAAGGGCATCTTCAAACTGTATAACGTTTATCCTACATGTGACTTGACAACCATTTTATGGAATGAAACATGCTCAGAACATTTGCTGTGAAACCCATGTTTGGTGAAATATTTCTAGCAGTAGAATTGCCAACAGGCAAACTTGGCATGATTGGCCCATTAGGTTACTTCTGCCTAAGCTAGGGATTGTATACTCTATAATTATTTGCAATAGATTAATATAATTATCATTTGTATAGAAGATAATAGCTATCACTATGACAAATGAACAGACGCATGAAAAGGTCTGAAGTTATTTTCTTTTAAGTTTTGTTGAGATGTGCCAACGTTTAAACTTCTTTACAGTGAATGGCATATTTTCTGTATTTTCTTGGTCTTAACCATTGTATCCTCTCAGTGCTTGAGCACTTGAACATGTAATATCAACATTCAACATATTATTTAGTCCAATGATGCATCTTAGGATTTTTATTGTTTGATTTTCAGAAGATGTTATTGCCACTTGCATGCATCATTGAACTTGGGCTCATCTTTCCTTCAAGTTATGTCACAGGGTACCCTTACTTTTAGACCAATAATAAACAGACATTGATTTATCATCAGTTTGAATATTGTCATAATAAAGAAGTCAGTATCTGTGACCAATATTGCCGCAAGTAAGGAAAGTTATTTTCTATTGGCACATTTTATCATACATTATGAAATTTGGATGACACAATGATTGAGTTTGATGCTTTCATTCACCTGTATTTATTTACTACAAGACTGCATATTATATTATCAAAATTTAGCAGGACTTTTTGTTACCTAGTTTCATATGATTTAACTATGTATTTTTAAAAGTTGTTTAGTGTTTAACTTGTACCAGAATAGATCTGGAAAAATTCCATTTTTCTATCCCACCTTCCAGACCAATAAAAACTAAATTTCACTTGCCCAGGAACAAAATTAACATGTCTGATGAAACAATCGTTGTGTATTATAGAGGCCTTATTTAACATAAGACATAATTATCATTATATTGCTCCAATTTTTCAATGCCATTATCAAATGTGTGAGTGTCTGTATTAGGCATTTTCACCCCAGAGTTTCAGTCTGAAGGCACTAACTCTACATGATTTCAATCTGAAGTGTTTGTAACACCCAAATCTTGACAACTGTGTTGCACATATGGACACGAGCCCATTCATTATAACACTCACTTACAAAAATCTGTTTGCGATCTTGAAAGCAATAATACTATCAATGACAAAATTTGTTGAGAAATAAAGCACATACAATATTCAGTGGAAAAAAGCATGCCCAGGCGGGCATTCTGATGGACTACTTGCCCTACAATTTGTTCAGCTTGTCTCAGGTGTCCAATGGATATTTCCAGTTCTGCGTATTCGTTTTACTGCATCTCTTTTCAAGTGTCCAGTTGTGGTGCTGCAATTTTATGCTGCATAATATTATCTTTTAAATTAATGACAATGACAGTTTAAGAGCTGTTTCATCGGTTTATTATCTCTTGTCCTTGTATCATTCTTTTTCAGATTTCTAAAGGAAAACATATTTAAGGAAGGTGCACTTACATCGAGACAAGACAGGGAACAGCTTGATTAATCTCTTATTCTACCATGTTGTGTAATTAATTTCTTGAGGAATATAAAAACCATACCAAAATCTATTTACATATACTTCTTGATATGAAAGTTATCAGTTATATTTTTCATGTAATAACTTCAAATTTTAATAAGTACAACAGATGAGAAACATTTCAAAAACTTTATAACGTCATTTTTTAATTTGAATACATGCCCAGCATTCTTCTGCCCGGTTGGTAAGGTCACAGTCAATAGAAAATTAAAATCGATTTGTATCAAGCAGGGTGACCGGTGAGACATTTACTTGACTGATCTGAATAATGTATTATTATTTCCTAGAAGTTATGCATTGAATGAATCAGCAATGTACCTGAGTATGACAGGTGTGATATCAAATGTTTCTGTTACATGTTGAATTAAATCATCAGACAGTGAAAAGCAGTTTTACCAGATACGTCAGCTTTCACATATTCAGTCATGTGCATGATGTATCTATTTGATTTTGCCCTGTTACAAATTTTATACCAATTGCATTTTTCTAGGTGTATCATTTTGACAAAGGTCACAACATATGCATTCAGCAGCCTCATATGGATTGTTGCAATAATCATTCAAACATTGGTTTTTGCAGCCACTCTCCAGTGTTAGATATCGTTTCAGGTCCTTCTCGAGTATTTCGGAAAGAAAGTCATTGTTTTTCTAAAATGTAATAGCTTAAGCTTTAAGGCCACCAATCCCAGACTGAGCAATCTCTTGCACATACTCTGGAGTGAAAACATATTTTCTTTATTCTCCAAATGGTTCATGGCTCTTGACTTGGAATATACGAAATAGAACTTTTTATACAATGTATGGCTTCTTACTTGATGACCCATGCACATCGACTAGGATATATATAAATGCAAAGTCAAGCATACATAAAACCCCAGCACATGTATTGGATTCATGCTTGATAGACAAATAATTTCTCATATCCTAAAGGCAAGTGTAAGAAAGTCACATGTTAATAAGGGTTATATTTGTATATATACATTTAAACAAAAGTAACTCTGAACTATTGCTGTCCATATTCATTTATTCATACGAGGTTCAGTCATTACTTTAATATACTTTTCAGTGTGTTTTATTTGTAATTTTATTTAAATGTAAAGACACATTTTATTAAATTAAGAAAACACTAAGGACATGTATTTGGATGAATGAGTGTGACAGTGAAAGAAATCAACATAGGGTTCTATTCCATGTGCTACTTTGATAATGATGGAAAGTACAATTTTTCTCAACTTTTCAAGTCTTTTTTTTCTTCTCATTAATCTCTCAACATTTTATTAATACTGACAAAAATATTAAGTTTATACTAAGGTCTGGGTTTTTATTAACCAAATATTGCAAACAGTATTCACTGTGGAAGTAAATTAAATCAGTGATAAAAAACATTAAAAATTGATGTTCGACGCTTAACATTAAAGATGATATCATTGATACAACAAGTGATTGTAAAACAGATCTTAACAATAGAAGCATGGCAATGAAACCTAAATGCATTTCACAGGAATAAAAGAGACGTGCAACTACTTTTTATTGGATTGTCCTTACCATTTGTTCAAAATAAATTTCATTTCCCCCAGCTTCCAGTTGACACAAATGTCAAATCTAACTGATCATTCTGTTTCTTTTGCCCTGATAAGACCATGAGATTCATGTAGATTGCATTAATGCTGACTGAACAGTAGGTGTCTAGTATAGACCTGTACATGCTATGAAGAAGGTTTTTAAACCATATCATGTTTGGTTTGTTTTGGGGAATCTTAAAAAAAATCATAGCAGTATATTAAATTTTGTATCATGTTGAGGCATGTAATGTGCCTTGCCTAATGACACACAATGAATATAATGTATGTAAACCAATATATTACTATCAATGTAAAATGGTTCAAGGAGTGGCATAGCAAGAAATTCTAACATTACTCCCCCCCAAACTTAATTTTTGGGCCCCCTCCCCAAAACATTAGCCTCTCCCCTCATAGAAGATGGTCTTTTGGTCTTAATGTTTGTCAAAATCTGGATTGTCATGAACGATACATCAATATCAATGTACACTTGATCAAGGAACCAATTACAAATCGAACTTTCTGATGATGTAGTCTCAGAGACACTTATTTGACAAAATATCACCACCCCCATCTCTCTTTCACATAAAGTAGATGGTATCCTGGTCTTAAATCATTGGTAAATGAAGGCCGTTATCTATCACCTTACATCAATTCCGACGTGAAAGGTATCCAGGAATCGATTGCAAATGATATTTTGTACATGATGCCGTCGGAATGTACAATATTGGACCAAATATCGTCACATTCACCCCCTCGCGGATTAGGGTTGCAATTTCGATCCCAGTATATGGCAAAGTCTGAGGTGTCATGTTCAACAAGATATCAATATCGATGTAAAATTGATCAAGGAATTTATTGCAACTAGAATAGTTTAGATGACGTGCTGTGAAGTGTGAAATATTTGCAAAACAATCGTTACTCTCACACTCTCGTAAAAGAGGGGTGATATTTTCGTCGTAATCTTTGGCTATATTTAGGCTGACGTACATCACCTCATATCAATTTCGACATAAAATTTATCAAGGAATCGATTGGAAAAGGAATTTTTGAGATGACGCTGTGTAAAATGTGCAATATTAAAAAAATATTGATGTGTGTACCCTCTTCCTTCATCTTCGCCTACTAGTAAAAATATTTGTAAAAATAATTGCATGACCGAATTAGTGGTTAAGCTTGAACACAAGATAACTACTGCTATAGTTCAAATCGAAAGTATTAGTAAAGTTCCCATTGTGTCACTAACAAACAAAATATTAAAGGAATAAATGTGCCGCGGTTAGATTAACTCGATCTCTCCATGTGAGGCCAGTTGTTTTGATCACGTGACAATATGGCGTCAGGCGTTCACATGACTTACTACAGCGGAGTGCAAACGCAGGGAGCATACGAAGCAGGGAACCAGACTAGGAAAGAATCAGGAAGCTGATTCTGTCACCACCATGCCCATTTGTTCAGTGACCCATTATATGTATGACATTTCACTTGTAGGCCTTAAGTGTATTACCAAAGACCCCATCAGCAAAAGAAATTATGTGGTTGTAAGGGGGAAAGAATCAGCTACTTGATTATGTTCCCCCCACCCCTTATTTGTTAAGTGACCCATTACATTTACGATATTTCACATGTAGGCATTAAGCTTATTACCAAAGAGTCCATTAATGAAAAGAAACTAATTGGTTGGGGGAGTGGGAATAAATAGAGTTGGAAACTAATTGGTTCGGGTGGTTGGGTGAGAAATGACTGAAGATAGGAAAGAATCAGCTATCAAATTCTTTCCCCGGGGAAACTTTTATCGGGGGGTTGGGAGTGTGTGACTTGGCTGTTACACAGAATTAGTCAGTGTACATTAGTTACTTTCTCATGCATTACAACATTCACGTTGGTGACTTTATTTAAACAACACTGTCATCACTTATGCGATAAAAATTACTGTAGGATTGCAGTGATAGACTATTTGGTATACATGTTCCTTGTATTATATCGAAAGAGATATATGTGAAAGTAAGACGAGGGACGATAATCTCATGATGCTTTGTAATAGTTATAATAAATTGTTTGTGTAAGCATACACAAAAAGGATCTTTAAAGCAGCAATGGTTTTATTTAAGACCGACACGTAATTGCTTTTGCTGTTTTATAAATAATTCTTAAGTGAAACATTACGTCTATGCTGCTATATATCCCAAATAAAATCTTATTTTTTTATATTATGTATGCTGTTAAATGCCAAAAGTAAACTCGTAGTTTTATTAATATTACTCTGTGCTGTTAAAATGCCACAAACAAAATCGAATTTTTAAAATATTACTTTTGTGCTGATTAATGATACATGTAAAATCGCATTTTTAAAAAAAAATAAAAAAAAATACTACGTTTATGATGTTAAATGCTACAAGTAAATTCACATTTTTTAAATAAAAATATTACGTTTGTGCTCATAAATGCCACACATAAAATCGATTTTTTAAAACATTACGTTTCTTCTGATTAATCGTATTTAAAAAAAAAATATTTCGTTTTTGCTGATACATGCCTCAAATAAAATCGTAAATTTTTTTAATATTAAGTCTGTGCTGATAAATGCCATAAGTAAAATCGTATTTTTTTTTTAAATTATGATGTTTGTGCTGATAAATGCCCCAAGCAAAATCGTATTTTTTAAAAAAGAAAACGGATTCAAATATTGATATAAAACTTAATGCCTGCTATTATCATGCTCTCAAATTATGCTACTGATCTTGAACATGAGCAAGCTTGAGCTTCCAAACAATATTTGGCAATGGAATATTGATATCAACATATCATTTTTATTTACGTCACTGCTGGCATCGTGATGGTGATAATAGGGTAATTAACGTAGAAAAGACAAACAATTACGATCATTATAGGTTAACCATGGCAAGCACCTTGAATGATGTCAGACCATAGGCTCGTGTTTGTGTATATCTTATCATAATATTACTGTTATTATTATTATTATTATTATTATTATTATTATTATTATTATTATTATAAGGGGGGGGGGGCTTCTAACCTCATACTGCGTTCACTACTTCGTGAGTATATTTATCTTACAAGAAATAAATGCATGCATGCATGAAGGATTTAATGCTAATAAAATTGTTTAAACTTTCGACAGACATGCCTGAAGTGATAAGTCCGTATTTCATAATAATCTTCGTTTTTTATGCTAATGGAGACTGGCGACAAACAGCTTAAGGTGATTACATGTATATTAAATAAGAAAATAAAAAGTATGAAATAAAATCCCATAATAAAATAAATGTACAGTCTGTGTTTTACCAAAAAGAGATATTACTTTACGAAGAAATAATCGTTCAAACATTAAGTAAATATCACGGTACGTAACATTTTGGGGATGATTCGAGGATAACAGAGCAAGATGAATATGCCACTGGTTTCATTCCTCTGAAGTCCTGGCTTCCATCTCTTTTCAAAGTTCATTTCAGAATAAGCCTGTGCAGGCAGAAGTGTACTCTGGTCTTCCACTTAATTACTGACCTATATCTAGTTCTGAAAAGTACCGCACTTAAAGGTCTACTAGAGTGTAATACACACTATATATCAGAATGTTCATTTTTTGCTAAATAACTCAGAAATGTGCATTAAAAATCCATATTTTAACTCACAGAGAAGAAAATGAAGATAATGTGTGCATTTATCGATGTTTTACGGAAAACGCTCCGGAATATTTGTATACTTCCGGTGATAATAGGATTTCCGGAAGTGACATACTGTCGGGAAGTCCCTCAAGTTCAGCGTATGTGGTGATGATGGCTGAATTTAGTGATGATTCAAGCGAATTTACGGCAGATTTGTCATGCTCATTTTCGTCGTGTGAGGAAGGTGAACTCCTAGAAGATCAATCTTAAGAAAATTCTGCTCGCTAAGGTTAGACAGTACTAATTTAAGCCCGAACGAGACGAGAACGTGGAAGAGGACCCTAAAGAGGACATAGGGCATAATGAAGCTGAGTAGCGCTTGGGCTATTCATTCTGGTAATTACTATTATCATTATGGCAGTTATTATTATTCTTCTTTCGTTAATGTTATTTCAATTTCATAATAAAAAGAGAAGGGCACGAATTGGGGCGAAACTTGGATGTCTTCAGAGCAGATTGTGATGTGGGCGTGATTCATCAGTAACTAGTGGTGTTAAAAGTTAAGCACTTAAGTCTCAGACTGTGAGAGGTGTAGAAATAAATACTTTATTAACTTTATGACAAGTGTCTTCTTTTAAACCGTGATGAAATGCAGACCCCGAATGTACATTGGGTGTGATTCTATACCCTCCACTGACATTAAAATTGAAGAATTTTATTAAAAAGTAAAAGTATTCATAGACCTGGTGTATCCAGATGTTCAGCAAGCATATATTTTCTCTGTGGGTCTAGGTGTATACTACTAGTGGCAAAGGAAGTATACAGATTTATGGGGAAACAAATGTTGAGAATAATAATAATAATACATTGCTGATTATTCTTATGTTATTGTGGTACAAAAGGAAGAACAAAAGTCTGACCATGCATCACATATACATATATATCATACTTTAACATGCAAGAATTTCTCATAAATTTTACTCACAGGTTTGCTATCTAACACAATAATGAATGATGGAGCGTATTTACCATGTATATTGGTGTACCTGTGGACATTGCAGCAGTAAAGAAATAGTCGAGAAGTGTAGATGCTGTAAAGAGATTATAATTTTGAATAAGACTGAGGAGGTCAAGGTGGATTGTATCATTGATCATCCAAGATTTCATACAGTGTGCTTGGATGAATATGTCCTGGAAGCAGCATACTGTGCCTACATTCAGCAATATGGAAATTGCAAGGAAATCCTGTCCGAGTACATGAACACTTGTAAGCAAAATATTCTTACAGTAGTTATTGTGCCACTATCAGGGTCAATTTTGGGACAAGTGATTGCTTTATACGCATGTGAAAATTATGCTTAAAATTCCTTTTCATAAAATCCCTCCTTTATTAACAAAATGTATCAGTACTATCACTTTACTTGAGTGTAGAATTTTTACCCAAACCTTTCATTTTGATAATAGATTTTGCTAAAATCATTCATCCATTATCTTGGAAATTCTCATGAAAAATTCTTTAATCCTCTGTAATTTCATTTCTTGAACAGATTCTATACTATGACATTAAAAACATATTGCTGTCTGTTCATGTTCACATTTGATTCATTTAACTTCCTAACACTGGTTGTAGTAAAATATAATTTTATGCTAAAGGCATTGACTCTGAAAACATGAAATAAGTAACAGAAAACTGGAATACATGAAATAACATAACTTTATTCAAGTTTAAACATTTGCTGTATGTTCTATTTTCAGTCATAATAGATACATGGCTGCATAGAGGTGGCAATAACTATCTATCAACTGACTTCAGCTTCCTGACCACTTCCTCCAGCACTGCCATCAATTCAACATAATCTGAAAAAAAAAAATTGTTACCCCAGTAATTCAAGAAACTGAAAAATGTCATCCACTGCCGATATTCATACTGACAATTTACCAAAGAGAATTAATGGAATTGGAAACAAGACTTAATTAATATTCAATTTAGCATACACATAAATCATAGTTTAATGAATGAATGAATAATAATAATAATACATTTTGTTGCGATATGATTTTGAGTATTTGCTACAAAAAAGACTCTGTGTTAGCTTTGTTTTGATTAAAAACTTTCAAGTTCGAGTTGCTTTGCTTCAGTTAGTTTCTCCCTTCTGTGTATGTAGAGGGTGGGGGAGGAGGGGGCTGACTGTATTTCTAGTGATATGTTCACTGTCTAACTTTAATATAACTTTATAGTGCTGTTATATTACTATATGTGCTTGGATACAAGTTTTATCAAATGGTATCATTCAGTGTAGTAAAAATTGCAATATCTGCATACCCTTGGCTACATGTCACACATCATAATAGTGTGTGGCTCTGATATTCTCTTGGATGGTGTATTTAGTCCATGTAATAAGAGTATGAAAAATGTGTTTCATACCTTTGCAGTAGATATGGTAGTCACACATTAAGTCTTTTGCATGTCTGAATAATAATTGACAAATGCACCAAATCTGTTTGCTTGCTTTTACAGCTAAGGGTTGATCATAAAGTTTGACATGTTACCAATACACTGTAGCTTTTCCACAATACAAAAATTACAGAAGTATTGACTCATATGCTGATACATTTTGTGAGGCCTTAGGAATCCATATCAACTATGAAGCTATACAAACCATGTACACAGGGAATGAATGGAAAGTTCACTGTGACATCAAAATGCACCACAGGATATGTCACACATCTACTGTCTTCGGTTCTCTCTAGTGCATTATCTTAAGGGTGCTCGTTCTCAAAATTCTCATTCAGTACCTAAAAAAAGATAAAGATATTAGAAGGTAAAATCTTTACACTAACAGCATTAAAGTATTTTTAAAAATTCCTTTTAACTATGGTTCTGTATATATTGTGCATAATAATACTATACTGTCCACATTGAACGTACATTAGTATTCACACTCACAAGCAATGGGTTGTGGGTTTGACTCTGACCTAGACCGACATCCATTGACACAGTTGTGTATATTCTGGCAAACAAGGTAATTTACTCCCAGTGCCTCAACACGAAGGGGTAATTAGCCTTTACAATTAAACACAATCAATACATCAAGTATTCACAAAATTTTGGCTTTAGCAGAAAACTTGTTTTGTCATTATTATTATTGTTGAACAGGCATGCAATAAGCATGGGCATGCAAATGAATTTTTCGGGGGGGGGAATAATAATGGGGGAGTGGGCAAAACTAAAATCCAAGGGTCACACACACACACACACACACACACACACGCGCGCGCGCGCGCGCGCGCTCGTCATGGTAAAGCAGGATTCATTTTGGGTGGTAGGGGTGGGATTATTATGGTTTGCAAACACCCTCCCACTAAAATCGCCCTCTCCCATTGATCGTTTTTTGCTAGGTATATTTGTGGCGAGGGGTAGGGGTTGACAACCAATAATATAGCAAGATAAAGATGTATAAATATTTTACCCTCGCTAGCTCTCGCTTCTGTACAAGCTTCTCTCGGTCTACATGTTGTTAGTCCTGCCGTAACCATTGGTTTTTGTTGATCTGGTGTTCACGGACTCATTTATCTGGCGAGAAAACACGCTTGGTACTGCATTTGGCAGGAGTCGTCTGATGGTCTTAATACCAAGTGACTCTTTAATTTTATAGACGGTATCGAAATCGTCGTCTCTCAAATGGTCACTGCAGACCATCTCGCCTGTCACTGGTCGGATAACGCACCGTACCATCTACTGAATGCAACTAACAACGAAAGTAGAAATGCAGTGCCCTACAGCACGTCACTTCCGCTTTGTCTTACGGAAATTGCCTAGCGTGAAATCGGCTAGGAGCGTTTTTCTTTGTGCGATAAAAATCGATGTTTTGTGGTCATTATTTTCATTCGTGATGAAGTATTTGACATAATACCTTTAAAAATCACATCTAGAAAATTAAATTTATCACATATACGAAAGTTGTGTGAGCACACTAGTAGACCTTTAAAATAATGTGTTATAAGTGTTGCAGCTCTACTATCTGTTTAACCATGTACATTCAGGAAAGGGATAGTTTATGCCATTATTTAACTGCATATTGAAATTTATATTGTCAGAAATGTTTCCCGCTTCCTTATACTTGTTTCCTGAATAATGACATAAATGTAGACAGTCTCTTAACTTCCGAGTGACTTAACACTCATTGTCGCATATGAGATGCTCATCTTACATCTTGATGATTTCAAAGGATATTCCAAACAGTCATTGCAACAAAAATATATATCTTAGAAACAGAGACAATTTAATTTACAAAAAAAAATTTAAAATATTTTCTAGACCATCAAATATCATTACATCTCATAAATCACGCGCATTTAAATGTTACGAATTTAGAAAAGAGATATGTTAGTTCCCTCCTTGAATTAATTTTAAATAAAACAAAAATTATTTGGATTAAAACCTTTATTGGTCATGTATTGACTGATGTGAACTCAGTCAGGTATCTTTTGAAATGTAAACGTTTACCGGATATACAGTTATACCCCACAGTACACTGTAAATGATATCTCACTAGAATTACAACTGAAAGAGTTTTGAAACAGAATTTTTTTAATAGCACTATTTTGTTCTTACTGTTCGTCCCTCGAGTTCCAAATGACCGTGACAACACTAACTGGTTGGTTTCTGTGAGTTTGGGAGTGGCCGATCGTGCCAGTTTGTGCTCTGGACTGTCTGTGGCACACTTGACAGGAGATGCCACTTGGGTTTGCTTGTGGGATTTACGTTCCTCGCGCTTCTGCACGCCTCTGCAATTCTCCTCATTTCATAGTCTGTAGCTCCAATATGGATGAGACGGTGACAGGTGGAGCTATCCTCTTCGAGATGTTCCAAAGACCCAGGGTCAGCGTTGAATTTTTGAAGGATGACTTGAGGGAATTTTTGAAGTGTTTCTTTAGACCAAACTGAGATCGCTTTCTCTTCTTTAGTTGGCCTTGTAAAATCGTCTCTGGTAGACGTTCTTGTGACATTCTTGTGACGTGGCCTACCCATCTTAACTGTGGTTTCATCAACCAAGTTTGGATGCTTGGAATGCCTGCCGGAGTGAGAACCTCAGTTTCTGGAACCCTGTCCTATTCTCAGTCAGCCCATATATAAATGGTTTGGGTTCTTGGCAAGACATCTGTAAGTCATCTATTTTTTGCAAACATACAGTAGAACTGGCAACCCGATGGCGTTGTAGACTTTCACTTTTGTGTGTATACTGATGAGTGTGCGTTTCCACACAATTGCATGTAGCGTGCCAAAGAACATACTTACTTTAGACAATCTGGCGTTCGTTTCATCATCGATGTAAACTGCACATGAGAGTGTATTTCCTAGGTGAACGTTTCCACTGCCGAGGAGGGTGGGTGGGTGGGTGGTGGTAGTTGGTTGGCCATTTACCGCGACGGTAGGCTCTACGTAAAGGCTCTCCTGGTGCAGGATGGTGCATCATCTCTGTCTTCCTTATACTGTTTATGACACTGAAATTGTCACAAGGTCTCATTGGACAGTTTATCTGGTGAATTTTCATCCGACAATGACTTTTGCAGAAAAATGAGAATAATTTTACACTCAAGATACAAACAAAAACAAACTAATGATTTTTGTAGAAAGCATGCATGTGCGATTTTTACTGCGGCAATCAGGTTAATTCCTTATACAACTGGTGGCTTTTATACTGAACCAACACTGCCACCAACCCCTCTTTTTTACATTAATTTTTGACAGCAAAGAGCTATTTTGAATATTTTCCTGTGACAAGGCAGCTAAAAGAATCAGTATGTGCCTTATGCATGAATAAAGTTCACAAGTACTATAACAAATTAGCATACTTTTTATCACCCCTCAACCATCTCGATATTTAGATATTTACCTCAGTAGCAGACATCCGTAAATACGTAAGCCAAGTCGGCTATTCATTTGCAGCCCAAGTTACGCATTTGATCTCTAATGCTAGTCTAACTGTGACAGGCAGTCACCAAACAAGCCAACCCATTTTCAAGCCTAACTCAAAGTAAATCTAAACCACATTACAGATTTAGTTTCTGTGTGAATTTATAAATGCTAGGCTTATGATAATTAGGCTCATGCCTTCTACCTTAAAAATTAGGAAGGTGTTAAAATACGATACTATCCAGTGAGACCCAAGCTGAAGAAAACCTCAACATCAAGCTGAAGAAAACCTCCACACCCTGCTGCATGTCAGACTCAGATTTGGCATTCAGGGAACAGCTGTCAGTAAATAGGATATCATGAACAGTCGTTTCCTGTAACTATCTTACTTATATTGATACCTTGTAATGAATGTAGACATTTAAACCTATAAAGAGTGATTATAGGGGAAACGATATATTTTTCTATAAAATTGGATCCCAAAACTGAAGCACAAGTTAAAATCAATGTTGCTCTTTTGTCTAAAGTAGCATGGTAACTGATATCAGTGGAAATAAATAGAAACATTAATGGAAACTAAAGATATCAATGGAAACTAATGTCTACATAAGTGTAGTTTTTCTCTTTTGTTATTAATGCATTAATAAGAAGATCTGTTAATGGTATATTTGATATGGAATGTATTAAATGACTAGCAAGGAGTTATATTTAACGTCTCTTCTCTCAAAAGGCATGTCGCGATAACCGTTTAATAGGAAAAGGTGGATTGAATCCCAGACCCAAATTTAGGATAAACACAGGAATATTTTACTCTCAACAACACCTGAACATTACTCACATTTTTTATATGCGGGACAACGTATTTTAGCCAAGATTGCTGCAATAGCGTGTTAAAAATTTAAATAACATATCTTTGACAGTTTTGAAACTATTGAATAGGCTCCAATTTATTGTTCCAAAAAAGAGAACAAATAAGGAGTATATCCGATTGTATCTCCTGACAAAATAAAAATAAAAATTGTCTAGAGTATGTATGTTTAAAGGCATTCAAAATGAACGAATTGTCACGTGTTGATTAGTCCGCACACAACATGGCCAGATCTTTGATAATAGGGATTTGAGATTTTGGTTACTGAGCAAGGTCAATGTCTTTTATTTCTCTATGTTACAAAGTTAAAATTTAAGAGGAACTTACAATATTGTGAAACCAATCATAAATAATCCTAAATGTCACATCACAAGTCAAAAGAATTAGAATGTTCCGAATGAATTCCATTATTGAACATTGCTTATGTGCCAGTAGTCTTGAATATGCAAAGGTAGCGACAGTCTTGATGTATCATAACGATATAATCCAGAATGTTTTTGAATGAATTCACAATGATCCCAAAGCAGTGTTTCAGTCCAAAACGTCACTGAGCAATTTGTAATTCCAATGAATAATTTGGATAAATAATTCCCGTCAAATTATATCTGAACACAACAGCAAATGATTCCACAGACTGAACTTAAAACAGGACTGAAGATTTAGTTTACAAAACCTATGTATACAATTTCACTTGAACAAATAGAATGCCCAGGACAAGTGTAATTTCAAATAGAAAATTATATCGAACACGTAGACATCCTTAGGCGTTTAATTTAGATATAATAATTTTGTTTAGCATTCATAATCATAGCAAATGTCAGGAGAACAAAACATGGCAATAGTCAGATAGGCCGAAACTCTACCCTCAATCACGGACAAAGGTCCAGCACATACTATAAATTAAATATACTTAACACTACCTAGACATAAATAAGGTATCAAAAGCTAACAAGTCTGGTAATAAAATTAGTGGATGCCTCATCATGAATGGAAATAGATTTCAGCAAATTCAAAAGTCCATCGATGACGCTTATGCTGCAACAAAAAAATAATAAGTGGATGTAAAGATTGGTTAGTTGCCTTCACCATCACTTGTATTAACAGGATATGGACTAGTAAAATGAATATTAGCTGCTGAGTGAGTAACACCCAACCAGGGCACAAACGGTCGATTTATAGTCAATTCTCTTGGGGGGGGGGGGCTGAGGAGCTGAGGGATTTTGAACATCCTAAAGGTGACATTCTAAGTTGTGCTAGTCTGGATCGTATTTATTCATCTTAAGAGTATTTCATTGTGGGTGGGGTGAAATAGGAATAGTGATAAATGATTCCCAGAGTGATGGACAGTCTATAAATATGTGGCGGACGCTTTAATGTTAAAACATGATTTACATATGCAATGTAGTAAATGTAGTTGAATGCTGTGAAATTCAGTTCGAAGGTTGCAGCTTCTTTCCAGTCGATTACGTAACCGTTTATGGTGTTTGTGGTTAAGATTAGTTTCATCATTATGTATAAGTGATGGATCCTGAACGCGATGATAAGGTTGCGGAATTTACCGAATGTGTGTTGGACAGGCTGAAAGTAGATGTTAATATTGATAGCAATTTTGTGCCTCTTGCCGACGAATGTCTGCTTCAAAGTGATGCTTAAAAAAACCGCAGTGTGCACTGAATTGTAGCCTTGTTACAACCAAATAGAAATCACCAGTTGGTACTGTACTGATGTACCAATACCAACTCGAGACCAGCTTGGAGTGATTCCATTAGCATGCGAAAACACCCGGGCGTTCAATCAGTATCGTCCAAAATCAGCAAAGATATCTGTAAAAAAATACACTATAGATGAATGAGGAAGTAGGAAGTGAAATGATTGACAAGAGAGGCATGAAGTTTCAGTACGAGAATGAAAAGCTTAAACAGAATATCCGGGACCTGGAAATAAAGTAGGTAATGAAGAACGAACTGATTGGATGACAAACTCTTAATGATGCTTTAAGAAACAGGACGATGAGCAGGAATGATATATGCTGAAGAACAACTTAATTATTGAAGGACAAGAAGATAGGGATGTGAGGGAATCCGTTGACACATGCACAGAGAATGTGGTGGGACGACTCAAAAGCAAATTAGGAACGAAAATCTCTGTCAAGGACATAATAATCGCACATTGCCTGGGCCATTACAAAGACTCAGAGGACAGACCTGCGATATGTTATTTTGTCACCCGAAGGGAGAGACTTGAAATAATCCAAAGGGGGACTAATTTAATGGGCCCAAACTATTTGATAAAGGAAGATACCGCGAAAACATTATACGACATTATGGAAAAAGTAAAACTGCATAAATTTATAGAATATTTTACTCTGGTTGTTTTAAAGGCTATTATTAACTACTTTTCTCCAAAATGTTTGAAGGATGTGAACATTTTCAATTAACTCTTGTTACGAGCCTAGGTCTTAAAATATGTAACTGAAAGAAGCGAACCAACAAGCTAAGCAAAATCAGCAAATGATTTATTTTTCTAGAATACAAAGTGAAAATTACAGTATTGTGAGTTAAATCCCAAATAATCCTAAATGTTCTATTACAAGTCCAAAAGTAAGGAATGTTCAAATGAATTCCAATTATCTTGAATGTTTTGATGTAGCACGTGTCTTGAATGTCCTGATGTACCTCAATGGTACAATCCAGAATGTCTTTGAATGAGTTCTCAATAATCCTAAATTATTGCAAAAATCAATGAGCGCTTTGTAATTCGAATGAATAATTTAAATAGATAATTCCTTAGAATTATATCTGAACACAACTACAAACTATGATCATAGATTCCCAAACACTGATATGAAACGGGACTGCAAAGTTTGTTTATCAAACCTCCATATATAAAAATTCATTTGACCCGCAAATTTCTAACGGAAAACCTAGTTTTACTGTAAACAAGGCTGACCTGAACTCGTATTTTAGTAACTATCTTGTTACCCTTTATAAATCATGACCAAAACCATGCAGTCAAAAGCTCGATTTGCACAACCCTCGATCACGAACAAAAATTAGTCACACAATATAGATATACATAACGCTCTCTATGGTCATTTCGCACCTAATATGCAATCACAATCCTATTATCATAAATCGATGTCTTGTTTCTCGGCTACCGCATTCCAGAAGACCATGACATAATTAGACCTCTTTAGATAAACCATCACATCCCACTCGGGATATAAATTTACCAGCTGCACTCAATACACATTACTCGATTCTCGATTGAAGAGAATTCACAACTTAATTACACACTCAGTAATGGACTTCACTTCTTGTCCTATCTACATTACTTTGTTAATTAGCGATTTATTGACATACATTTCCAGACACAGGAAAACACGATCATCAGCATAATGGTAAAACATTTCACACAATTTGTGTCACAAGCAAAATATTAAATATTTTACTACATGATTAATATTGCATACAAAACAACTGAATCCGAACTCCTTCATACAAGGATATTAGGGAATGACATTCTTACAATCCATGAATCATATAACATGTACGATTAGTTATGAACTTAAGGCAAACTTGAAGTATTAATTTAAATGAATAAATGCAACAATAAATTACAACTTTACATAATGAACACATCGTATGTAATCGAGACTAACCTTTGCTTTCACGAGCTCTCGCTCACTTATCGTCAGAGAATTCCATCTGTCCTTCTCTGGATACGGGTTTCTAAAAGTTCCAGACCCCCTTGTTTTTTGGATGATGTTTTAACGAGAGAAATTACTTATTAACTTTCTCGGAGTCTCTTTGACTTTCCCCTTGGATTCCCTAATATCGCGTGGAGATTATTTTGAAACCCAGAATTCCGTCTGGGAACACACACACACACACACACACCCCTCGTTTAGCTTAGCTTTGCCAATCAAGATTACATCTTTACCAGTCAAAATCTTTATCACTCCCGTAGAAATCAGAATAATCCCCTCCAGTTCGTCTTTATTAATAACTATTCTGGAAAATATCATTTTATGACACCTGTTTCAAATGGACCACACCTTCCCACAATTTTCCCTGGTTCATATCAACTCTAGACATTTTACCGCAGTGACCTCGCGTTAACATTGAACTGTATCTGTTCTTAACTGTTAACCGATCAGGTCATAATTAAAACTCAATTCATGCCCCGAATAGGAGACGTTAATTGTCGCTAGCTACCAATTTTATCGGAAGGCTAGCCATACGTCAGTCTTAATATTTACGTTCACGCTGGCCGAGAAACTAGAGTTAGTTAAGGTTGACAATCTCTTGGACAGAATGTTTGACAATGAGTTTTAAATAAAGGAAATGAAAGGTTCTTTCAACAATACCTAAGATATAGAAGGTCTTTTTCAAACAGCCGGTATAACCAGTGAGGAAACCCGGGAAAATTCTCTTTCTTTAAAATCCTAACATATGCAAAAACACGAAACTGCAGAGTGCCACCTAGGTAGTTTTGTCAACATATTTATGCTCTTTTAATCACATGTTTGACACGTGTCACGTATAACAACGCATTGGCCAAATGGAATGTTGTGAAACATTCTCGAGCCAAATCCAACTTTCACAAAAATTTAGGATAAAAAAAAAAAATCATGTCCTATAAGATGTTGGCCATTTAATTCTCGGGGTGGGGGTACGTTAAAAATACCGCGGTACTAAACTTTTCGCGGTACATAGGTGCGACATCAAAACAACACTTCTATTACACATAATCAGTGTTTTATCTACTTTTCCTATCTGACGCACAAAAATCATCGACGGTACCTAAATTGACGCACCTTAATGTTATGTTTGTCTAATTAACACGAAACAAAGGTTTAGTCTAACTACTTTAATGGCTAGGGCACAACTCTCCCAAACAGAGATAACACACGCACACCAGTTTCTTACGTTAATGTTATCATAAGACATGGGGTTACAACTGAGTGCGGAGAATGGAGTTGACCATATGTGACCTGTAACTGTCAGATCATTTGTAGCAACAGGTTGTTCGAACCGTGTATTACCACACCTAAGAAAGAGCCAGAAAATAAACACTTGGTTTTAAAGTAATTCTCACGAGAAACTATTATTTTATGTGCACTATTGTCACGCAATGAAACAACAATTTCCATTCGCTCAACTGTATGTCTTGTGTTGGTCCAAGATACTGTCAGCGTTCGACTGAAAATGGTGTCAATGACCAAAAATTTAAAATAGATCCGAAACATATGAAATTATATTTCTGACAGCGTTTACGACCGACCGATGACAACAGTAATGTTATCAAACCAGTGGAGCCATCATCATCCAAAGATTAGGTAACGGTTACTCATAAGATAAAAAGTAATTTTGTGCAGCAATAGTTGAAAACATACAGCTGGCTACATTTTCAAAAAGAAGTAAAGTCGATTCTCTGTCCAGAACAGGATCTTAACCACCTTTAGGAAAGGCTTGGGATTGAGAAAAAGAGAAATCTGATGCTTGTCAAGATTGATGGGGAAGACAGAAGTACCTTCAATTTTGAGGAAGCTTTGAAGAAATGGAAGAAAACAAAAGAGAGAAGAATCTATGAACTTAAAAACATGAAATGATTTGTTAAATTGGGAACAGTTTACTGAGTCAGAGTTACATTCAAAAGACTTCCTCAGTGAAAACATGGCATGATGTGTGGGATAAGCTCTTCTCTGCCTGCAAGTCAGATTAATACATTCTAGTCACTACTACCTAGCATAATGTTTTCTTGTATAAAAATATTAGAAAACATGCCTTATTGTCTTTAGTTATGTTGTATAACTAATATTTTTTTGTGTATTTAAACAATGTAATTATTTTTAAAAACTACTGAAGACTAATCATCGGATTGAATCAGAATCATAGGTTTGAATTTTGACTCGTTTTTTTTGTCTTGATGAGTCAAATAACTTACATGAAGCCATTTGTAGATCAAACACTGCACAATCACGTAAAGTTTTGTTAATTCAGGGCATTCGTTTGTGTTTATTGTTTGTCTTGTTTCATTATTCCTTCTGGTTTGCAACGGCCTTGAACATTGGCTCAGTGAAAGACGAAAGTCCGAATGCACTAGTTAAAAGCTACCTTTACACAATGTCAGACGTACAATGGGATTGCACCAGGATATCCGAGTAGATTCTAATAAATCAATAAGCTATTTTTAACCAAGGGTTATTTAAAGTACAACAGGCGGCATTAACATCGATTAACTCCAACGTACTTTTAATGGCAATTCAACGTACATTGGAACGACAATGTCGATTGATTAGAATCCTTACAAATTATAGGCAATTATATTTATATAGCATGTTACAAAAAACTAAAATGCAAACAAACAAACAACACCCCACCCCACCCCCAAATAAACAACAAGAATACTTCAGTAGCCTCCAAGTAGCAATTTCGATGCACAGTGAAACAGTCGAAATAAATACATTTGGTCGATCGAAACATTACTAATATTTGAAACTCCCATTGATAGCTAATATATCCAGGTGTTTGACTGTCCTTCTTACAAAGGCGAGGTTTCATGTTCTCTCGTTTTTGCAGAGTTTAACTTATTTGTTGCATTCATACTTTCATTTCTGTAAGAATGATTATGAAAGGTGCAAATTAGCCTCATACCGCGACAATCAAAATCATAGAGAATGTGAAGTGTAGTGGTAAAAATCTAAACATATAGGTCAAACTTCTTTTATTTTTGTCACATATTATGATCATTATCAGACGGTCTTGCACGCATATAACCTCTGCGCGGCTTTAAAGATGGCGGGAACCTAGAACAAAAGTGTGGTAGCGGGAGGCTTGAGGTTACCAAATATCTGTTATTGGTAAGAGCATGGGCGCCCGAAGGATTTTT
>JAECUM010095984.1:0-17286 GCA_016617855.1 Megalonaias nervosa | reverse complement strand
GCTGATGAGGTTCCTATTCTTGGTCAATTACATCCATAGCTTCGCGTTCCATGTTTTATGGTCCAAGATGGTTTATATCACTGCCTTGGTCTGGAGTGAAATCATATTCCCAGAAACAATTCCCTCATGTAATGTTCCCATACACAATTCCCTAATGTAACGTCCTTTACCTATATGCCGTGGGTACTGTTGGTACAGAGTTATCTAGTGGCTTCGGAGAATCTCAGGTAAAATCTCAAGTACCTTTTGTGGGCAAAGTAAGGTTTAAAGGGTCTGGTACGCAACATTTGACCGCCGCGGGTGACTCCTATCTTGAAAATGTTGAAGTTATGGAATTGACTTGCACTGCGACTAACCATTTGTATCACCTGCTTCACACGTGAATCCTTTTTTTCTCCAGTATGTCTCCACAACTGCACCTTCAGATCTCTTTTCTGACTGAACATTTTGTCACACACATCAGACTTAAATGGTTTGCTTCTAATATGGACCCTGAAGTGCACTTTCAGATTTTTCCATTATGACTAATACACAAATCCCACGAGTGTTTTGTTCCGAGTCGGCGAAACGAGAGAGCTTGATTGGGCGCAGGAATGTATCGAGACAGTCAGGCCAAAAAGTATATTCTTACGCCGTATCAAAACGAGTTCTTTAAAGCGATTCGGAATAAAGCATTTTTGTGGCTTTGGTTTTATTACATATCCCCTTTTCATTCACACATTCTTATCTAATTTTTATTTATCCTTTATAATAAATGAATTAAGGTATCTGGAGGTTTACGAAAGATGATGCCCTGGAAAAAAAAACGTGTCGTGCATAATCGGCGCTATGCCTAAATAGATAATGAACAGTGATTTACACTTTAATTTAGCCATGGACTTTTAAAATGTATTGTTGGGTTATATGAATGGGTTTAAACTTCGGTCATACGCAAGTGGATGTTTCTTTATTTTACAAATGGAACCTAGATTTTTGACCAGTAAGTGAGCCATTTCTCTTACGCCCTTCTTACTGAATGTACAGGACCGCTCCGGTGGCCTAGTGGTTGGATCGTCCGCCCCGGATGCGGAAGGTCGTGGGTTCGAACCCTGGCCGAGTCATGCCAAAGACTTCTAAAAATGGTACTAACAGCTGCCCCGCTAGGCGCTCAGCATTAAGAGGTTAGTGTTAGGACTGGTCGGCCTGGTGTCAGGATAATGTGACTGGGTGGGACGTCATGCTACATGTCTGCGGCATGATGCCCCAGTGCTAGACATCACTTTAAACTGTCACACTGCAGAGATCGTAGCGATATGACTGAAAAATTTTTAAAGCTACGTTAAAAATCTAAATCACACACACACGCACACACACACACACCCACTGAATGTACACACTCTACTTCCAATCACATTTCTTGGCAAATTTAATATCCAAACATTATTAAATACTATTGTACTTCTAGAAGTTCATTAATTTACAGTACTTTTAAAACTATTTCTGTTTTCATTACAGAAAAGATCGACGCACTGTACTTTAAGGTGATAATTTAAGCCTGTTTTGTAATACTTTAGCAATGCCAAGATTCTTTCTCTTTCTAACAGGATTTTATTATAGGATTAAACGATCACGGCTGGGTATTTATAAAAGTGTACATTTCACCTAATCACTCACAAAGTAAATAAAGTGCGAAGGACGTGTTAACTTTGTGACTGCATATGTAACAGTTTACACTTCCATAGAAATACAATCTCGATTATAGACATGGCAAAATGCCAGCATGGGTCACGGCACTGATATGAAAATCTTTTGATACTGGTATATTTTTTTTCCATTTTTTTTTTTTTTTTTTTTCTACCAGGCTATCGCTTTTTCATCTTAAGTATGCGTCCGGCAAATGCTGCTTTTACATGTGTTGTTCTTTCTTTCTGCGCACGTAATATTTTCAAAGCAATTCCGTGTCCGCCTTTGGTGAGATCCCCAGGTCCTTTTGCGTTACACAAATAAATGACTTCACCTCATTTTTTTTTGTTTTTTTTTTTGTTTTGTTTTTCTTGGTTTAACGTCGTTTACAAGCACATGATAAATTATGCATAGCTGCCATTATATTTCGTGGAAGAAGAATCGGGCAAAATCTAAAATGCAACAACCGAAGCTACTCACAAGTTTTCGCACATACCTACGTTGGCCGAGCTGAAACTAGAACCGAAGCGGGCAGAAATGATGTGTGTGAGTGATTTTTAAAACTGAGCGTCTTAGACCACTCGGCCAATGGGAGCCACAAACTTCAACATCCGGTGAAACATGTTGTCGAGGCAAAAGTGTTGTACGTTGCTCGTAACGATATACACTTTCTTTGTCTACAGAGGTGAAGCTATGTAGAAGCGGTTGCGCAATAAACATTGTTTGAACTTCTAATTGACGATTTAATCTGGGGTTACACATTTTGATCTGAAGTCGTGTGTTGGTTGCGATTGGGAGCTTACTGTTGCTATCAATGGTGTAAGGAGTTTTGTTATGTATATTTAATTTGTATTCTTTGTTCGCATTTCTTAATGATTTTATGTTATGTACATCTGTATTATGTACCTGGCTTTGTCCAAAATCGAGTTCATGGTGTACCTAACCAGCGACATTTGCTGTGATACAGTACTTCAATGGTCTTAAAATCAGTAACAGAGAAGAGTGCGAAGGAACAAGCTTTAAAACTCAACAAATAATTTACTTCACTAGAATACGAAGTGAAAATATAAAAAAAGAACTTACGCTATTGCGAATTAAATTCCAGATAATCCTAGAATTACTAAGCAAGTGTTAAGGAATAAAGTTCTGAATAATCTTTAGTGGTATTCCAAATAATTTCCAACGCTTAAGGTGTTGATGCGCCTGTAGTGGTTGGTAGTCTTTAATATACTAATGTACCAATGTCCTGAATTATAATGATGTGCCAACATTCTTTTCTTGAATCACAGTAATATAATGAAAAATGATATCCTTGTTTGAATTTCACTATATTCGAAGTTTCTCTGTCCACGAATATTACAGAGCACTTTGTATTTCTAGAGAATAAGAAATAGTTTCACCCAAATCAAAATCTGAATACAATAATATAAATAATTACTGTCCATGTGTTATCGCAGGACTAAATAATTTTTACCAGTAAACAAGATTATATATATAAAAAAAAAACTAAAACACAAAAGAAGAGTCAGGATGTAGGACAAAAGTTCACTTTCAGAACAATCCAAACTATAATTAGACAAGGTCTGTTACTACAATGACAATATAGAATGTGGAAAACATCAGGTAGATCCGGTACTTCATGGGAGATTTCAAATGTTCTGAGCTGAGATTGAGATAAACATGTTGTTTACAAAACCAAAATCAATAATTCTGGTCAGGTAGAAAATGAATTTGATTTTGGACACCGTTAGATGTAAAATACAATTTTACATAACCAACAGCGTATAATGAATACATTAAAAACAAAAACAAAATGCAAATTAAATATAATCGTTATCGATGGCGGTAAACATGTTTATCTGAATCTGATATGGGATATTAGTTTTCCACTTGGAAATTCCTAAATGTGTTGACAACTTTGAATGTGTTATAAAGGAGTCTGACCTACATTCTGGCTTTGTTATTGTGTCTTAGCTTTTTATATAATTTTGTTTCCTTGAAAAATTACCCATTCTTGCCTTAACATCTGAAGTAGAACTAGTCTTATTGTTGTGTTCAGTTTTTATTTTGGGAGGACATATTTAAAGTATTATTCACTGAAATTATGAAGTCTCAATAATATTCATGGACGAAACATTGATTTGTGATTATAGTGAATTCAGACAAGGACATTTAAGTTATATTATTGTGTTACATCTAAAGACTGTTAACACATCGCCACATTCCATGTCATTGGCACATTAGCACGTTCGAGACTACAGGCACATCAACACATTCAGAATTGGAATTTATCTGGAATACCACTGGAATTCCGTTGGAACTTCATACATTTGTACTTTTGATAGAACGTTTAGGAATATTTGGGATTTGATTCACAATACTGTTAAGTTCTTTATCAATTTTCGCTTTGTATTCTTGGGAACTATATTATTTGTTGAATTTGCAAACTTGTTAGTTTTCACTCTTTTCTGCTACTTAGTTTAAGACCATAGAGTCAGAACAAGCTGTTGTATGCAAAGCATCGCTTAAAGTACGCTCGATAATGATTGAGAACCGAAATAGTGTCCAGAATTTATTAGTGTGTAACAGTGTCCAAACTAGTATCAAGTGACCGTTAATATTTAATCACATTAAGGAAAACAGTTTTATTTAATAATCATTTGAAATGTTTTAATAAGACAATTAGGAACAGTATTATTCTGTTTTATTCTTCCCTTTATTTTGATCTTTAAAACTCACGAATTTAAATTCTAAAAAAAATCCTTACTTTGAGCTCCAATGGTGCAAGAGTCTCAGGAACATTATAATAAGATGCAGTTCTTTACATTTCAGCGTAGTCATTGGAGCTATTACTCTCTATGATACGTCTACATTTATGTTCTAGAAATTCTTGTATATCTTCCACATTAAAAATATGGAACATTATGCCGGATCCAGTAAAAATGAAACCGATTATCTAATATTTAAACGTAAAATTTTATTTACACTTGTCCCCACTATATTATGATATTCGTAACAGGAAATCTTCATTGGTTCATACTAGGATGAGAAACAACTGCAGTGATTTAAATAATGATTTATTTTCAAATTTTCTTACTGATAACCCATTTTGCACATGTAGAGAGGCCAATGAGACTGCATACCATTATATTTTTAATTGTAATAAATATACAGTACCAAATCTGAGATTAAGACATTGCTTAAACCAGTTAACTATCCATGGTCGTACAAATGTCCTGCTGTTTAGATCAGCTGAGGCATACGATAATCAAAACACCCACATCTCTGAAATCTTTCGGACTAATAGTAAAGATACTAAAAGATTTTTATAATCGTCTAAGACAAACTACCTACTAGAATGATCTCCATCCTGTACTCTCCATAGATTTATTTTATAGTCTCCCACAATTTCCACCATTTCTCTTCTTTAAATTAGTTATAAAGACACACATTTTGTGTTAACTTCTTAGTACATTGAATTTGTCTATATTAATTTGTATGAAAGCACTGTATTTCTGATTCGCGCGTAAGTATATTTACGTACTGCTAGTCCTTGCCACTTTTCATGTACCTACTTGTGTGCACCTACTGCCGTCTCACTTCTGTCTGAGTGGGTTCGAGTCTCGGGCTCGGCCGTTGTGGGTACTTGAAAATGCATGCCAGTAGCTTCTCGTGGGTCGGTGGTTCTTTCCGGGGTTTTCCTGGGTTCTTCCTCCTCCATTTATATTGGCCGCCATGCATAGCCTATCCAGTGTTGAAAAATGGCGTTAAACTCTATAACTACAACAAAAACCTACTTGTGTATTTGGGGAGGGCTGTTGCTAAATTGTGAGAACTTGATTTTAAGTATGTGACTGCGGAATGAATGACATCACATGACATGCCGAGACATCATGTTATAAAGGAACATTAACTGTTAAAACAAAGTATGCCATCATTGAAATCATCTGCATTAAATGTGTAAAGCTTACACTGTCAGGACAATATTTGCCCACTTCATAGCATAATATAATCTCCCATTTATGATAACATATCTTATTTCAGATCTAGTCAAAATAACGTTCCCTGACTCATAAATTGCACATATGATAAGGTTCTCATGGAAACGGACAAACACTACTCACATAATGACATTTTATTGTTCATATGAAGTCAAAGTCTTAGTATAATAATAATAATAATAATAATAATAATAATAATAATTATTATTATTATTATTATTATTATTATTATTATTATTATTATTATTATTATTATTATTATATAAACTCACTGTAATGAGCAACCACCTGGTGAAGGTAACTAGTGACCACGACTTTTACGATAAATATGTTTAATATTATTATCAATGACCACATCGCAAAAAATTTATATAAACGCCATTGACCTTGATTTAATCCTTTGTAAACATTAATGTAAACCAGACGAAAATACAGGTCACTACCACTGTAATCCTGGGATAATGATGTCTTTGTCTTTATCTATAATACTAGCAAGTGATAATTGTTTTCCAGATTAGATTGTAATTATTCAAGAGTGATGATGGTGATAATAACGCCAACAAAAGGTGCCTGCAGATTAGACTTAAAGTCACAAGGGGTGTGATGGTATTTGTGCTTCATGCGGAGAATATTAGTGACATTAAAACAACATTAGACCCAGACAGTTCCAATCTTGAGGAGTTCTGGCAGGCAGTCAGCAGGCTCAATCTGCCCATAGGCAGGAAAAAAATTGAACCTTTTTTTTTATACAATAAAGTTTTAATAACATTGACAAATTCCAATTTAATGAACTGAAAGGGTAATTTCCATCTGGAAAATTCAGTTGAGTCCAGAGGAAACCTGGATCCAGCAAAAGGATATCATCTCTGAAATGTTATGATCAATGATGATGAGGACTGAGATAAATATAACCCAGGCAAAAAAGACTTGTAAGAAATTCTAAAAAAATCTTGTGGCATTACACCTAAAATAAAAGAGTTTGAATGGCAACAAAATGCTGTTGATGAGATGATGTGCATATATTAATATTTGAAACTTTTTTGTAAATTTGTTCAGTAGTAATAATATTTATCTATTTGCATATTAAAAATTGGGTCAATGAAAATCCTCCCTCTTCTGAGTCAAAAATCATCACCAAATTTGGAAGTCTCCTGATCAGTCGTGTCTTTTCTGTCACATGTAGAGTAGTGGAGCTGATAAAAATATGCAGTTTTGTAAGAGATCGCCCTGAAGGTCTGTAAATCCATGAATAAAATCCTAACTTTGCAAACATTTTTAATAGTTAAACTGAAAAACATAATTTTTGTTTCAGTTCTACATAAAGTGATTTTAAAATTGTTTTTGGTCCATTGCAGTTGATGACAAAACTGCAGTTAGATTTCTTGTCAGTTATTATATTTGTCACATATATCGTTACTTGTATTTGTCAAATTGTTTTCTTATTAGCAGTAATAACAGCATATAGAGCTGCTTACATACAAACATAAGACATCTGCCTCTCAACAATTTTCAAATGAGAAATTAAGTTTCCTTTTATTCATCAATAGTTTCAGTTCACTAGTCTTCTCTTCATGCAAGACATAATCAAAGTAACTGCTCTGCATGTATAATAATTATCATTTAACTTTCATAATTAAAACGAGTTATCACGCTGAATTCTTTGAATGAATGCCACTTTTATTTGGATAAAAGATTAGATTCTGCCAACAATTTTAAAAAAAAGTATTTCTAATCCTGTCAACCTTTGTTACCGTATCTTAGGTCATTACGATAATTAAAGTATATTCATGAATGACTTATCATTTTCTGTTTAAGCAGTATTGGTTCCTTATCACTAAAATATAAATAAATGAACAGAGTTTTATTTGATATAGACACATTTTTTAATTTAGTATTTCATTCTTTTTCAGGAATTTTTTCCACCCTAGTTCTTTATTTGCATGTTTTGTTAACCATGAACATAAATAAATTTCACTAACATATTTCATGCTAGCAATCAGCATGCATATATACATCACTCAGTAAAATTTAATCCCATTCTAAATACAAATACTAGTTTTGAAATAGTAATAAGGATTTAGCTCAAATACTAAGTATTTTTATAAAACAACTCAGCATACATGGTCGTTAAACAAATCAGCATATTAGGTAACCAAGTCGTGCAAATTCAATGCAGTACTACCAGGATGACAGTTTGTCAAATACTTCACACTTAGAGGGACCGCTCGGTGGCCAAAGTCGTTAGAGCGTCCACTTCGGATGCGGGAGGATGCAAGTTCGAACCCCAGCTGAGTCATTGCAAAGACTTATAAAGATGGTATTATGAGCTGCCTTGCTTGGCGCTCAACATTAAGAAGTTAGTGTTAGGACTGGTCAGCCTGGTGTTAGGATAATGTGACTGGGTTGGACATGATACAATATGTCTGCGGCATAATGGCCCAGTGCTAGACATCACTATAAACTGCCACACTGCAGACATCGTAATGATATGACTGAAAAATTTTAAAAGCTATGTTAAAAATCCAGCCTATCATATGCATGTGCTCCATCATATGCCCTTTGTGAATAAACATTTTATCACACACTTGTATGCCTTGTGCTCCTTCATATGCCCTCTATGACACAGGCACTTCATTGGGGGGGGGGGGAACAAACGAGTATCCTCACCAATTGATACAAGGTAATTAATTCTCGCAGGTCACAATCAGACCCCTCGATGATACCGAGCTAATTTTTCCATACTATCTGCTAATTCAGTCACTCATAACTTACACTGTTAAGGAGACATTCCACACCTTTCATTCATGTACCATTTAAGTAACCTTACTGATCCTGAAGGGCCATTTTTAGGCACAGTTTATCTGTGGCTTCGTGTCTAAAATCCAAATTGAAATTTAATTTATTTTCTTTCATGCTCATATGGAAAATAAAATTTCGTACATCTTCTCAATTGATGTACTAATTTACTATATCGTACACATATCGTAGCGGTCATGACCCTTAGAATTTTGCATAAAATAAGAGACATTCCAAATGCCATATTTCATGTGAACAGGGAAATTTTAGATATTATTCCTTGATACAGATATCATAAAACCCTTTAGAACCAAGAAAATACATAAACACAGTTTAATACGGGAGAAAATGGCAGAAATTTCAATCACAACGTTGTGTGTGCTGGCTACACTTTTACATTAAGTTTAAAATCCTCCCATCACTTTGAATGCACAGGTGCTTGATTCATATATAAATGTAGACAACCCACATGATCTTCCAGATTTATTTTCATCCCATAAAGGGAGAAAGAGGGAGTGAGTTTATGAAATCATGTAAAATTATTGGAAACTTGCATCAGCTCTACTCCAGAAAGAAAAACCTAAATTGATAGTTTTTAGTAAAATATACATTTTTTTATACGAAAACTGTAATATATATTAATATATAATTTCTATATATACGTTTTATCTGTACTTAAACAGTCCTTTAGTTCTATCATAGTATATCCCCATAAATATTTGTATTTACATTTTATGACATTATCTCATCGTTCTGAATAACAGGCTACACATTTTAAAGGATTCTTCCATTATATTTAAAGCTGTTTGAGAATCTCAAGATTGATGGGAACAGAAACACAAGCCTTGATAATATTATTTCTATGTTGACAGAGGATCTTCCAGCTTCACTTATGTAATCATGAAAATATTTCCAAATGTCAAGATGTTAACTGCATACAGATAAGAAGCATACATGATGGTATAATAATAGATTCATCACGCGGTAGAAGTCAGCTGCTTCTATTTGAAGCACTCCCTACCATGAAGCCATCACAAAGGTTTCTGCTTGACAAATCTGAAAGCGTTTGCAATTTTGGTTGTATGAGAAGGGAGACTTTTAATGGTAACCCAACGATGATATAAATCAGCATCAGTAAGGGTGGCATTGTACAATTGTCTGTAGCTGAAAAATTCATTTATCTTTCTCAGTTCTACATCAGTTCAAAGCTGGTATACAAAGCCAACTCAATAAATGCTTTGTTTCATTGTCTCAAAATTATTTCTGTATGCCATTGATACCATGACAAGAATAAAGAACAGCCATTTATATTTTTCAGTGATAAATATGTGACAGAGGCATGCATAGTGCAGAAGGATACTGAACCAAAAAGTGTAATCAGACATATCAATTGCAATAAAGCAGTTCCGACAGGCAATGTTTCTCATACATGTCAGAGGTGCAAAAGAGCAATGTGTACAACCCAAAGTAATCAAAGAATGAAAAGAATCAATCAGAACATGCCCAACATTTTATCAGAGTAAAGAAAATAAAAATCCTTTGACTGAATGCAAACATTTTAAAGATATAGTATCAGTTTTCAGAAATATTGCACTAAATCAACACATCTTGTTACGTATATGTAATTAAATTGTTTGTGTGTTAGTTTTGAAATTCTTTTTTTTTTTAGTTTTGTTTCATTACATTTTCTTTTAGTAAATGTTGTTTATTTAAGACGTAAAACGTGTTACATGAGAATTATTTTTAATTAACCTAGTTCGTCTTAGGTTGGGAAGTTTGTAAACAGGCAGTTAAAATGATTGGTCAGTATCAGGGCCATACTTTCCTTGCGTGATCAAAATGTGTAAACAACGTTTATTTGTTATTGGTTCTTAAGTGGGGCTACACTGGTGTACGTGATAGATTTCTTGTAGTAAGAGACCACATGACCCATCTCGCGAGACTTGAAATGATGTTTTGGGGGTTTAAATATGCATTCTTAATATTTTTCTGGGAGAGTCGTTTTAACATCTTGAAGGAACAAGGTGTTATTTTTATTTGTTGCCAGATTGCTTTTCATCTCACTTTTGGATTTAATAATTTATTCTCCTGGAAACTCAACAAGTTGACTTTCTTATAAAAAAATTCTGAAAGATATTCATGGAAATTTATTCTGGAATTATTCGGAAACAACAACTGTGATTCAATCGAGGAATTGTTGATATTCGTACATGGACCACATCTGAAGTCATCGCCTTCCTTATTTATGTGTCGTCGAGATTCGAACCTGGATTCTAATAGAACTATTTAGTGATAGGACTTGTATTTTTCATTCTTAGGATTAAATTTTGGATTATATTCACAAACCGTAAGTCCTATTTACCACTTTTTACATTGTTTTCTAGGGAAATAAATTATTTTGTTAAAATATACAAAGTTTGTTGACTTCACTCTTTTCTTCTGTTACATTTGTAGGAGCCTACACGTAACAGGAGAAAATTGGGTCGCTTGTCCTTGGGATATAAGAATTTTGGTTAAATATTTCAGAAAATTATTTTCTGAAATTTAAATTCCCCTAGTTTCTAAATCCCAAATACTATTTTATATTTTGTGTGAAATCTTAAGTGAAAACAACAGGCTTTCATTTACAATGTCATCAAAAGTGGAAATATTTCTTTCTAATCCAACTCAGGAGCAGTTGGATAGTCTGAAAAAAGATGAGTTGCTTGAACTTGCCAGAAAGTACGATCTTTCTGAAGCAAAATCTTCCTTAACGAAACAAGAAATTAAATATATTTTGATCCAATATTTGGTGGGGAAAATATTTTTGATAAAAGTGTTTTGGCATCAGTCAGTAAGTCTATGACAGACACTGACATTAAAGTGATGGAAATAAAAATGAAATACAAAATGGAAGTAGAGTTAAGGAAGCTCGAGCTTCAGAAAGAGAAAGAACAAATGCAGTTGCAATTTGAAGAGAAGCAATTGCAAATGCAGTTTGAAGAAAAGGAGAGAGAGACAGGAGAAGGAGAAAGAGAGACAATTACAATTTGAAGAAAAGAAGAAAGAGAGACTGGAGAGGGAGAAAGATAAACAATTACAATTTGAGAAAGAGGAGAGAGAGACAGACAGACAGATGCAATTACAAAGAGAGAAGGATGAAAGGGAATTTAAACTTAGAATGAAAGAACTTGAGCTGGCAAGTGGCAAGCGCGATTCCACTTCACATACAGATTCAAGTTTTGACATTACAAAAAATATCAGGTTAGTTTCCCCTTTTTGTGAAAAGGAAGTAGACAAATATTTTATCTATTTTGAAAACGTTGCTGAAAATTTGAAATGGTCAAGGGAGCGTTGGACTCAATTATTGCAATGTGTACTTTTCGGCAAAGCCCGAAATATCTATGCATCCCTGTCAGTACAACAGAGTTCTGATTATGATTTGGTTAAGGAGTGCATCTTAAGGGGTTACGCGTTAGTCCCTGAGGCTTATCGGCAAAAATTCAGGAACTATAAAAAGGAAGCTGGACAGACTTATGTCGAATTTGCTAGAGAAAAAGAACAGTTATTTAGGAGATGGTGCTTAGCCCAGAAAGTTGAACATGATTATGAAAGTCTTGAACAACTTGTGTTACTTGAAGAGTTTAAAAATTGTGTTCCTAATGATATTAAGAAACATCTTGAAGAGCATAAGATTGAAACCTTGGAAAATGTTGCTCTTGCTGCTGATAAGTACTCCTTAACTCATAAAGTTCCTGTTGTAGGCAAATCATTCACTCAGCAGTCTACTGGTAGAAAGGTATTTCGGCCTAATACGACTCCTCCTAAAATTCAATCTGGCACAACTTCTAAAAATCAAGCTTCTGATAAACTTGATTCAAAATCCTTGTCTATTCCTACGTGTACCTATTGCAAGAAAAAAGGACACGTCATATCTGATTGTTTTAAATTGAAATATAGGCATCAGAATCAAGATAGACCTATCACAAATGCTCTTATTTCTAAGAGGTCAAGGCCACGGTCATGTATTGAAAGCAATACATTTGTTGGGTCTAATAAACCCCAGTCTGATTTTTTGATGGAGAACTATGAACCATTCATGTCGAAGAGTTCTATATCACTCTTGGGTGATTCGGCCAATCCTATCCCTATTAAAATTTTAAGGGATACAGGAGCTTCTCAGAGTCTTTTAGTGTCAGGTATTTTGCCTTCTTCTGAGAAGTCCTGTTCTAATGAGAGTGTTCTCATTCAGGGAGTAGAGTGCGGCTTTGTTAATGTTCCTCTCCATTCTGTAAATTTGTCATCAGACTTAGTTTCAGGACCTGTGACAGTCGGTATAGTGTCTAACCTATCCGTTGAGGGCATTCATTTGTTGCTAGGCAACGACCTAGCTGGAGACAAGGTTGTGGTTAATCCACTTGTAACTGACAAGCTTTCTTTGGATCAGAAACTTGATCCAATTGAAAAAGAATACCCTGAGTTATATCCAGCTTGTGCAGTTACCATACCTATGTCAGAGAAAGCTCTTGAGAATGATTTTGATAAGGAAAATATTCCTTTAGCTGACACATGTATTGGTCAGGCTTTTGATGAGGTCACTTTCACTTCTAATTTGGATCAAATCAAAAGGTATTGATCACAGTGATCCTCTTTTAAATACTGATTCTCTTTTATCTAATCAGGGTGATAAACGACAATCACTTGTCGTCGAACAGGAAAAAGATCCTGAGATCTCCTGTTTGTTCCAGAGGCCATTAGTGAAACTGAAGCCACTGAAGTACCTGTCTGTTATTTTATTAAAAATGGAATTCTTATGAGAAAATGGAGACCTCCAGAGGTACCTGCTAATGACGAGTGGTCAGTGAACTATCAGATTGTAGTTCCAAAATCTTACAGACAGGAAATACTTAGTTTGGCCCATGAAACTCCTCTGGCTGGTCATCTAGGGATAAATAAAACTTATAACAAGATCTTGACTCACTTTTATTGGCCAAAAATCAAAAGTGATGTTTGTAAATTTTGTAGATCTTGTCATACTTGTCAAATGGTAGGAAAACCCAATCGGAAGATAGCTAAGGCTCATCTGCAACCTATTCCTGCATTTGACAAACCATTTAGCAGAATTATGGTAGATTGTGTTGGTCCCTTACCTAAGACAAAGTCAGGCAACCAATATTTGTTGACCATTATGTGTGCGTCAACAAGATTCCCAGACGCAATTCCTTTGAGGAATATTAAAACCAAAACTATAGTAAAAGCTTTAATAAAGTTTTTTACTCAGTTTGGCCTTCTCAAATCTGTCCAATCGGATCAAGGGTCAAATTTCATGTCTGGAATTTTCCAGCAAGCTATGCACGAATTAGGCATTAAACAATTTAAATCTTCTGCCTATCATCCTGAGAGCCAAGGGGCCTTAGAAAGATTTCATCAGACTTTAAAGAATATGATTCGATCATATTGCTTTGATACTAGCAAAGATTGGGATGAAGGCATTCATTTACTTTTGTTTGCTGTTAGGGAGTCCGTTCAAGAATCTTTAGGATTCAGTCCCTTTGAAATAGTTTTCGGACATACTGTGCGTGGACCTTTGAAGTTGTTGAAAGAGAAACTTTTTTCAAATGAAGACATTGAGCTCAATCTTCTTGACTATGTTTCTGATTTTAAGTACAAATTGTTAAAGGCTTGTGAGGTCGCAAGAGCAAATCTGCGCTCTACTCAGTCCAGAATGAAATCAAGATATGATAAAAACTCAAGGGATAGGAGTTTTCAGCATGGTCATAGAGTTCTAGCTCTCTTGCCCATTCCACGAAATCCCCTTCAGGCCAAGTATTACGGTTCATACACGGTTGAAAAGAAAGTAAATGATTTAAATTACATCATAAATACTCCTGGTAGGCGAAAACAAAAACAACTTTGCCAATTAACACGTTAAAGAAGTATATTGAAAGAGAAAGCCAAGTAAATCATACAATTAATTTAGCTGTACCTGTCCCACCAACTGAGGATTTAAGTGAAGAAATTCAATTGGAGACCGTTGACCTTGGAGCAACAAATCTTCGAAATTCGGAAATTATGAAAGATTTAGACCAGAAACTTTCACATTTGCAACAACAAGAAAGAAATGAACTTAAACAGTTACTATTCAAATATGAGCACTTGTTTCCGGATACTCCTACGAGGACAAACAAAATTTTTCATGACGTTGAAATTGTAGATTCAAAACCTGTGAAACAACACCCATACAGGATGAACCCTCTCAAACAGGAATACTTGAAAAAGGAAATTCAGTATTTGCTGGAGAACGATTTCATAGAGCCCAGTAAAAGTGATTGAAGTTCACCATGCATACTTGTTCCGAAACCGGATAAAACTTTTCGTATGTGCACTGATTTAGGAAGGTGAACAGCGTGACTAAAACAGATTCATTTCCATTACCAAGGATCGATGATTGTATTGATAAAATTGGAAATGCAAATTCGTCACCAAATTTGACCTTCTGAAAGGATTTTGGCAAATTCCACTTACGGAAAGAGCGAAAGAAATTTCGGCGTTTGTGACTCCAGATGGACTCTATCAATATAAAGTAATGCCGTTTTTGGATGAGGGTTCTCCAAGTACGTTTCAACGCTTGATGAATATGATTACTTCCGGTCTAGATAATTGTGATGCTTATATTGATGATGTCATCATCTACAATGACACCTGGAAAGGACATCTAGCCACGATTCGGAAATTCTTTGAAAGACTCACTGATGCTAATTTGACAATCAATTTATCTAAAAGTGAGTTCTGCCGTGCTTGTGTAACTTTCCTAGGACATATTGTGGGACATGGTCAAGTTAAACCTATTGATGCTAAGGTGAAGGCTATCTCTGATTTTCCTGTGCCTGTCAGTAAAAAGCAATTAATGCGATTTTTGGGTATGGCCGGATACTATCGAAAGTTTTGTTCCAATTTTTCCAATATTGCTGAACCTCTGAAAAATTTGTTAAGTAAGAGAAATAAGTTTCTCTGGACCGAAAAATGTCAGGAAGCTTTCGATAGATTAAAAGCAATACTCAAAAGTGCGCCGGTTTTAACAGCTCCAAATTTGAATAAGTCTTTTAAATTTTCTGTGGATGCAAGTGATGTTGGGGTTGGAGCAGTATTGATTCAAGAAGACAGCAATGGTATTGATCACCCAGTGTGCTATTTCTCTAAGAAATTAAATAAGTACCAAAGAAATTACTCAACAATCGAGAAGGAATGTTTGGCTTTAATTTTGGCATTACAACATTTTGAAGTTTACATTAGCTCAGCTCCTTCTCCGGTTGTTGTGCATAGTGGTCACAACCCCCTTACTTTCATCGGCAAGATGAAAAATAAAAATCAAAGATTATTAAGGTGGAGTTTGTTTTTGCAAGAGTATAATCTGAACATCAGGCACATCAAAGGAAAAGACAATTTGATTGCAGATGCACTTTCCCGTGTATAGAAATATTATTTCATATACACTTTATATAATTCATAAGAATTTTCATGTAATTTTGTTTACTTCATGTATAATTAACATATGGTAAAATGAAAGCTTTATTATATAAATCTTTCTTTTTTCTTTATGAGGGGAAGTGTTACGTATATGTAATTAAATTGTTTGTGTGTTAGTTTTGAAATTCTTTTTTTTTTAGTTTTGTTTCATTACATTTTCTTTTAGTAAATGTTGTTTATTTAAGACGTAAAACGTGTTACATGAGAATTATTTTTAATTAACCTAGTTCGTCTTAGGTTGGGAAGTTTGTAAACAGGCAGTTAAAATGATTGGTCAGTATCAGGGCCATACTTTCCTTGCGTGATCAAAATGTGTAAACAACGTTTATTTGTTATTGGTTCTTAAGTGGGGCTACACTGGTGTATGTGATAGATTTCTTGTAGTAAGAGACCACATGACCCATCTCGCGAGACTTGAAATGATGTTTTGGGGGTTTAAATATGCATTCTTAATATTTTTCTAGGAGAGTCGTTTTAACATCTTGAAGGAACAAGGTGTTATTTTTATTTGTTGCCAGATTGCTTTTCATCTCACTTTTGGATTTAATAATTTATTCTCCTGGAAACTCAACAAGTTGACTTTCTTATAAAAAAATTCTGAAAGATATTCATGGAAATTTATTCTGGAATTATTCGGAAACAAAACTGTGATTCAATTGAGGAATTGTTGATATTCGTACATTGGACCACATCTGACGTCATCGCCTTCCATATTTGTGTGTCGTCGAGATTCGAACTTGCATTCTAATAGAACTATTTAGTGATAGGACTTGTGTTTTTCATTCTTAGGATCAAATTTTGGATTATATTCACAAACTGTAAGTCCTATTTACCAATTTTTACATTGTTTTCTAGGGAAATAAATTATTTTGTTCAAATATACAAAGCTTGTTGACTTCACTCTTTTCTTCTGTTACATTTGTACGAGCCTACACGTAACAGCGGTAATCCCCCTCCATAGGCCGTTGGTACAAAGTACAACAAATTCCTATTCGTGAAAAAGTACCACTTCTTTTCGCGGAAGGATTTACCTTCTGTGAAACGGAACGAGGCTGTTTTTACTAAGAACTTCAATCAATGTTTCTATTTCACAAATGAAATTATTGTGAGTAGCAACTCATTTATATGGCAATTAATCTTTTTTAATATTGTGTGTAAAAAATTGGGTCCTTTTCGCAAAGAGGACGTACCACCGCCTGCGAAAAGGACCCAATGCGTATTGCTAACAGTATAAATCAATATTTCTATTTCACAATTGAAACTCTTTTCTGTTGTTACTCATTTCAGATAGCATTCAATATATCTTTTTAATATGAAGCCC
>JAECUM010095982.1:0-26151 GCA_016617855.1 Megalonaias nervosa | reverse complement strand
CTACCATATATGTCAAATGCACACTTAGAAAGCTACCAGGGAAAAATGCACCAGGTAGAAAAGGGTACAGATATTTTAGCTATTGTGTTTGTTCTGTAAGATTTAAAATACAACAATAAAGAGGTCGCAGCACGTATCAATGCAATGCAAGATAAAAAAAACACTAGCCCGCTTCCAATACTTTATGTAAATTCATTCGATTCATTACAAATGTTGTTATCGACAGTCATATATTCGTGATGCAAATAGTCTTTATCATGAAGACGTATTATCCGATATACTTTATTAGTATTTATCTTGAGATAAAAATGTGTGAACTACATGAACGCTTCATTATTGTCAGAAGCATGTTTAATTTTTCTGTACAGTTGTTGTTGTTGTTGTTGTGGGGCTTAACGCTATTCCTCAGCATACGATAGGCTATACATGGCGGCCAGTATTAATGGTGGAGGAAGAAACCGGGAAATCCACGGAAAGAACCACCGACCCACGAGAAGCTACTGTCAAGCTTTCTCACATATCCACATTCGCCGAATCCTAGACTCGAACCCACGCAGACAAAAGTGAGATGGCAGTTATCCGTAATGGACAGCGCTTTAGACCACTCGGGGCCCCCTGTACAGTTGTATGCAACGGTGAAAACCCTTTCTCAATCCAAACGGAAGAAACGTGTACTACTGATATTAAATGTCTGATGCACACGAAAGAATCGAGACCCATTGAGCATGCTCTTTAAGAAATTTATAATGAGAAATCCATATAACAAAATTACATGACAAACAGTCGGACTTTGAAAGGACAATAAGGTTCGTGTACATTGTCAAGTCTTTTGCTCAAGTGTCTGAAAATTTGCCTAGCCAGTAAGCTCTGATAGGCTTGGTTGTTACTAATGATCAAAACAAGAATATAATTGTATCAAAGAAAAATTGGGATACTTCAGCGAGACTCGAACCTCCATCTTTACGAATATGAATTCAACATTTTATCTAGTAGAACCACAAGAAGTCGTATCCGTAAAGTGAACGAGTGTTTAAGTAAGCTCTTTGTAAATAGGTCACGAATATAATCTCTGACCTATTTACGAAACGAAGTAGAGCTTGCGATTTAGCATCAGATACAAGGTATTATTGTGTATTACAAATATCCTTATTACAAGGAAAGCCACCATGTTAATAATTACAAGTTACGCCTTATTAATAACAGCTAAAAGTCAAGCACATCATGTGTTCGTATATTTAATCTGTGCAACTCGTATAATGGGTTAGAAATATGCTATCAAAATAAGAGAATTACATGCCCAGCATCCAAGACCTTGAAAAGATAAGAATGTTCCATGCACATTTTCAACTGTCATAGATTGTTTGAACAAACTTCACAAACAGTAATTACGTTCTGGTCAAATCGGTTGTTGCCACAAATGCAGAACGAATATAAATTCATCAGAAAGAAATATTAAGGTACCCAAGTCAGATTCGAACGTCCATCTTTACGAACATAAATCCGGCATTATATCTACTAGACCATAGGAAGCCGTACTTTGCTAAAGTGATTAAGTGTAGAAGTACTTTTTTTCCTGAGAAACGTGCAACAATTCTAGCTCTGACCTATTTACTAAAAACAATAAATGACATATGACTGGTTCGGTAGTAACATATAAGAATAAATATTATTTTATATTAAAGAATTGATTATTTAAATGAAAATTTGGCCATCATGTTAACAGGCAAGGTACTGCCTATTATTACCAACAAGCAATCACACACATAATGCATGCTCACATTCAATCCGTGTTACTCGTGCAAGAAGATGAAATGACTGACGCAGAGTAACAAACTTACAAGGCTAATTAAGAAAGACATGGAATTGTTGTGATTGGTCAGTATAATAAATACTTCATAACAATATAAAATATGAAACTAATTTAAATTGTCGAATCATCTTTTGTATCGTAACTAATGAATATATAAGATAATGAAAATGAAAAATAAAATATTAAAAGCTGATAATGCCACGTGTGTACTGCGGTGAATGCATACCAAAAACACTGCTTAAATTATGCACAGCAGTAGTGACTATGAATGCAACAATGATGGATTTTATTATTTAGAAAATATCGACCCACGCTTGATTTATAAACATATGTTCAAAATTAAATTTATTTTGTTGTCTACATTTCTTTATCAACTTTAGACAAGTTATCGAAAATATATACCCAGTGAAGATACTACAGACGAGTAAATTGCTTTAGTGCCGTCGCGAATTTCAAGTTTGACCCAGCAACTCTCATCCACGTTGTGAAATCTATCAATGCTGGATTCTTCCTATTAGGCACCCTAGCTTACTGACTCAAACACTCCGTCGATGCTGAGACTTGAGATCCCGTATCTAACAAACACGGAGTATGCTGGCTTGCTACCATGATGTGTACTTCGAGATATATTCGCACGGAATTATACAGACACAAATGACGTTGACTGGACCAATATAGATTATCTGTTTCTTCAGGTGATTGACTATGTGCAGCAGGGGTGATCGATTCAAAGGTCTGCCTTGCTGATTTGTGCATTACTTAGTCGCTGAAGTGGCTTTCTGGTCGTTTATGTCTCTATAGTTCCTTATCTTCCCTGATCTGCTATCTTTGGAAAGACAGTCTTTGATGATTTTGACTGATTCCACCAAACATAAAATGCGGTGATACTTTTCCTCTTGGCTTCAGTCTTGTTTGTTGTGAGCCGAAAAGTGTTCTTGAAATCATCACTAATAAGAATTGTTAACGTATAAAGTTGTTGTCGTTTTTTCTGTTAATGCAATATTTCCTGCTGATCCTTGCGCAAATGGAAACTACAATCTTTTTACATATATACAGGTCATTTTGCAGCAGCACTACCAGGTCAAAACTAAGTAGGAAATCTTAATAGCATGTAAAAAGACATGATTTAAAAATGGTCCTGGATGGATAGGCCTGATGTTAAATGTGTCATTTAAATAATATATTGACTAGTCTAAAACTAAATTTAATGCAACGTTTGTATTTAGACGCCTCTGGATATGGAAACAAAATATTGCACCTCACTGTACAGAGCTGATGGGTGGTCAGAAGCAATGGTAATTATGTTAGTCAAGAAAGAATTAACAAAAGAGAATCCACATAAATGAAAAAATGAGTTAAGACCAAGTATCAGACGCAGAAGAGATGATCAAGTACTTTCTCCTCTTGTTCAATAAAATTTCTGACAATCATACACACTCTTGGCATGGCATGCTCCATATATTTTAATGAGTATATTTTAATGAGACCTTAAACATTAAAGAAGTCAGGTATGCCATAACTAATCTACCTTCAATCACGGAGAAAGGCAACACAAACAAAATAGATTAAATATACATAACATACTTAAATCGCTCATTGCGAAGATAAATCTTCGTTACCCCAGTTGCGTACAGTTCAATACAATACCAATAACTTGGGGTATATTGACCTTTATGGAGAACGGAAGAGAAACACAGAATTACACTAGAAATAATATTAATGCTGACTAATGTGATAAAGAAATGATTTATAAATATATAGGTAAATACATCTACTTTCCAACGTTCCAACCAACAAATGAACCAATACATCAATCCCATTTCAATCGTCCGGAAATATACAAGTACAATAAACTTTGTATACATCATGAGGCCATCACTATCTGGTTTGGTTTCTGTGAATACGTGACTAACGGATCAGGCTAGTTTGTGCTCAGAATTGTTTGTGGCACACATGAAAGAAAATGCTGCACGTGGGTGGGGGATTGAATGATCAATATAGGATGTGCCTCAGTTCTGGGATTACGAAGCTCACGCTTCTGTGCTGACTCTGCAGTTCTCCTTCGTTTAAGGTCTGTAGTTCAAGCATCGATGAGACCCCGCCAGGTAGTGATACTGTGCGAGATCTTGTCAAAACTTGAAGTTAGTGTTGAAGTGTTTCTAGGATGATTGGGTGGAATTTTTTAAACGTTTCTCCTGACCACTCTGATGTCGCTATCCATCCTTCAAATCGGCATAAAAGCCCTGTTTTGCTAATCGCTCTTACATTTACTCATATATCTGGGCCTACGTATGTTTCTCCGGTTGTATTTTTTGTTTTATTTTATTTTGTTACTGAGCATTTTTTGTTTTGTTGTGAGAATGACTCGTGAAACTGCAAACTGAATTATACATTTTTTAAAAATTATTTTCTGTCATAGGTTGCTCATGGAGAGGTCATCAATCCTAAGCCAGACAAGAAAAAATGTAAGAAACTATATGGCACAAGCAATTTGCCACATACATAAATACGCGATAAGCATAGACTATTAAAAGAGATTCTTATATTAGTATAATAAGAAAAAGAGAGACCGTAAAGAGATATGTACTAACTTTATGAAACAATACCCTACCTACAAAGACCAGGATAGGGGAATCAGTTTTATCTACGAGCACCATTTCTCAAAGAATCTATCTCATTTGCAAGATTTGGAAGCAATACATTTTTCTATTTGTAAATCAAAGATGAACAATGTTTAACATGATGAATGCACAGAAGAAGTTCATTTATTTGACACCTAAATATGCATTGTGTTTGCACACGCTGGAATAAAGCTTGAAGCTGGGACATTTGTGCATGAGTCTGATGTTCCCAATAGTACTTCTCCATATGATAAAGTTATAAAGATAAGGTTATGAATATCTGCACAAGCATTCTCTATCCACTGATAATTCCTTCCAGAAAGGTCACCCCTAGAAAAAGCAAAACAAAGCAAATGCGCGAGGTTTCACCGATTTGTTTTGCGTAATCAACACTTAATATTTCCATTGACTTCAATATAAGTAACAGAAGTCATTTTGTGGAAGCATTGTTCTGTGTAAAAATCAAATATGAAACCAACGATTGCTTGTTGTCGTGTAAATGATACTCTAAAGACGATTATTATTTCTAGTGGCATATGATCAAATATTTTGACTTATATTTCATCTAAACGTTTCTTCCATTTAATGTCGTATGTATTGTACAAATGATGTAATGACAAAAACGGATTATAAACCTTAGCTACATTTTCCATGGCCATGATGAAAGTGTCGATGTAGAAACCTTGATGCACCTTCATGTAGCTGGTAGAAGCAAATAAAAACAAATAAGAGTTCGTTTGTTCTGTAAGCTATTCAAATACACTAATAAATAGTTGACATTATGTGCCTATAAAATGCAAGAAATGAAAAACGGCGGCACGTGTTCCATCATCACTCTACCTTCACACGATTGATTAAGACATTCTTATCGACATTCAGATATTTTCATAATGTAAATAGACATCATATACATAGTCATCGTGAAGATAGTTCTCATTATAAAAATAATCATCATCATGAAAATAGTCATCATCATGAAAATAATTATGTAAAAATAGTCATCACAAGATTAGTCATCGTCATGAAAATAGTCTTCATCATCAAATTAGTTTTCATCATGAAAATAATCATCATAAAGACGTGAATCATCAATTAAACTTTCATTTTCTTACTATGTCTGTGTGTATGTGTGTGATTTGGATTTTTAACTTAGCTTTCATACTTTTTTCAGTCATATCGCTACGGTGTCCGCAGTATGGCTGTTTATAGTGATGGAGCATCATGTCCCACCCAGTCACATTATCCTTTCACCAGACTGACCGGTCCTATCACAAACCTCCTACTGCTGAGAGTCTAACGAGACACCTGTTAGTACCATTTTTATAAGTCTATGGTACTACTCAACCACTAGGTCAATGGAGCGGTCGATATTTTCTTACTATAATAACTTGCAAAAAAAAATATTCTAATTATGAATGCTTCATTATTAGCAGTGTCATATTTAAATTCAAAACGTATTCACTAGATTTTTGCGGAACGGAAGTGAAATGTATTTACCAGTCAGAACCGACAAAATATGTAATCTTGATAATAAACGTCTAATGAATATGGATAAATGAGAAGCATTGACGATGAAATTCCAGAAATTATTATTTCATACAAAATTACAAATTTATATAAATGACACCCAGAAATCAAAAGGAAGAGATGTGCCGTGCACATGTTTAAGTCTTTCATCATGTTCTTATAAACTTCCCCAACAATTAATGTTGATAAATTTGGTTGTTCACACATTGCAAAACGAACAAAATTTATCAAAAAGAAAAATACATTTTACTTCAGTGAGACTCGAACGCCCATGCTTCTGACTAAATATTCCAGCACTTTATCCTCTGGACCATGGGAAGCTATACATTGTTAAAATGAACAAATACACAAGTAAGCCGTTTGTAAATAGTGCACACTAGTTCTGACCCATTTACCCAACGAAGGATGACTTATGACTGACTTGGTAATAACATATAAAAATAAACATAATTTCATATTACAGATTTTCTGATTCAAATATAACTTAAGCCATCATGTAAATGGTACAAACTACAACGGATTGATACCAAAATGGAATGAAACACATAATGCGTACTCACATTAAATCCGTGGGACTCGTGCAGGGACTTCAAATGACTGACGCAACGAAACAAACTATACAATGCGAATTCTGAAAAGACCTCGAACAAATTTAATTGGTCGGTTTCATAAATCGTTCATAACAATAGGAAATATGTAACCTTATGTGATTTTAAAATAATATTAAAAAACAGATTGTTTTTATGGCTAATTATTATGAACGATACAGAAATGGAAACCAATATTACAAGCCAAAAATGTCCAGGTGTAAATTCCGGTAAATGGATAGAAAAGCACCGCAATAAAAATATGCACATCAGTAGGGACTCGAACTGCAAAGCGATCGGATCTTAATATTTAGATACAATTGGCCTTATCCATTACGTAAACTGGTAATGATAATTATTGTAAAAGTTGAGAATCTGTATTTACGAAACGGTCGCGGATCTATTGTCGACCATCCAGAACACTACTGAATGAACCTTCTCCCAACACCTTACCCTCCTCTTTAAGATCACGGACACCTACATTACTTAATCGCTCACAGATAATAGAACTAAGTACATAAAAGTTCCCCCATCCTGAGGACAATATCACTGAACTGATTGATTCTTCTACACAATTTTTGTTGACTTCGCATTGTGAATATGATCTCTCTCTCTCTCTCTCTCTCTCTCTCTCTCTCTCTCTCTCTCTCTCTCTCTCTCTCTCTCTCTCTCACTTACACACACACACACAGGCTGGAAGTTCCAAAACATTCAGGAATTGTTTTAACTTTGTTTATTCTTTGATGAAAGTTTGATATGTGTTGCTGACACTGATTGCAGCCTATGAAATTACGGGCATAATCCTTAGTTACTCGGTTAAAGGCAATCCTTAAGGTGACTTTCTGGTTAAGTATGTCACACTGGCACACCATACACCTTCGCAGTATTCTTATTTTGCACGCAACGTCTCTGGCCTGCTCGCTGTGTCAGTGGGTTAATATGGCGTAATACCTAGAATACTTTTTCTGTCATCACGTTCGGTGTTGTTGTAGGGTTTTTTTTTTTTTAGCACAGGATAGGCTATACATGGCGGCCAGTATAAATGGTGGAGGAAGAACCCTGGAAAACCCCTGAAAGAACCGCCGAACCACGAGAAGCTACTGGCAAGCTTTCCCACATACACTGGCCGAACATGAGACTCGAACCCACGTAGACAGATGTGAGATGGCAATGATCCGTAACGGTGAGCGCTTTAGATCATTTTTCCACTCGGGCCCTTGTCATAAGTTTCGTAGTGGCGCCGTATGAGGGGCCTTGGTGGAAGGAATCGTCTATTATTCTTCTGCTTGTCTGATTGGCATTAATGTGGTTGAGATGAATGTATCTGCGGTTGTACAAGTATCCTTTTCGCCTTATTTAAGCTTCCTGATCCACTGAAAACTACCTTCTTTCTGTAAATCATGTGTTTTGCTGTGACACCTTGAATTCCAGGATTTTTATTTGATGCCAGTACAGTATCATTTTCACTGTGTGCAGACATAACATTTTACACTGCTCTAGTCAAATCAGGATCTTTATGATCTGAACATTAGCAGTTCGTTATTTTACTGCCAAGAATAGTTAAAAATGCTTCACTGTTTTACTTGATCCTTCATTACTCCATATATGGGGAGTTGGTTCAACAACCGTAGTGCCGGTAACCTCTGTACACATGCTGCTCGAGTAGAAGATTATGCTTTGCCAATTAGCACAGTTGTTAGAAATGCTCAGAGCATAGTTGTTATGTCCGCCTATTTCTCATCTATTTCACTAGTAACAAAGAGCAAAGGCTGCTCATTATGTGAGTCCGTTTTTTTCATTTCCAAGGTGTAATGGTAGTTTTTAAACCAATTGCTCCAAATCCTGATTATTTGTGGTGTACATATCTAGCTTCGTCTTCATTCTGTACAATCCTCTGCTAGTTTCTCTTTAGATGAAGTGTATGATATTATCTATGGCCTGTCACAAGGAGAGTATATGAAGACTTGAGCCGAACTCAGCCTCCAGTTTCCAATGCATGAGCTTCTTTATGTTGGGTTCGGTTTTCCGTTCACCTTCATTGAACATTCAAGATGCTAATTTCTCAGTAAGTGTTGTCATCCGTGCAAACTGATGGCTTCCCTAACGCGATCGAAGGACTTGCTGTAGCCTGACGTGCAAGCTTTGTCTCTCGGTCTTCCTCAGCGCCAATTTTAGTTGTTGCTTCTAATCTCTGCCTATCGTAAATAATATAAGATAACTTATTTAGGGGCGCTCACGCAGACACTATATAATAGGAGGTTGGGACCAAACATCGTTTAGTCATCATCTATTCCAAAGTCCGCTCATTATTCACCACTTTTGCTGACGAATTTGCCGCATTTGTTACAAAATATGCACTTGGCTAGATCAATATTTATCTTGCTATTTTCAGCCTGCCCTTATGTGCGTTGGGGTTGGGAACTGAATCAGAAGATGATGCACATGCACAGTTTTGCAGCTTATAGTATTTCCAAGTAATTCCTTTCCAGGAAATCATTTCGACATTTAAGCTCGAATATTATGGTGTCAGGAATCTATCCCCACAGTTATTGATCCATATTAAAGCATTGGAGTAAAGGCTAGTAGTGTTGCAGCGTGCAAGCTTGTATGCTATGATGTAATATGCCTGGGTTTTGTCAGGTGCTTGCTGTCGGTTGGGAACTGCATATAATACACGCTCTAGGCGTCAAATTACGGACCTTTTGATAGTTTTTCAGGTTGGGTTCCTAATGTCTATGTTCACTCAATAATAGTCTTAAAAGATTAAGAAGATAAATTGATGATATATTACACACGTCTGAACCTTTACATGTACGCAGATGCAACATTCAAATGCATGAGATTGAGCAAGTGGGAGAAATTTAAGTAGATAACAATTAACACAATATTAAACCACACAGTGTAGATCGAACTTATGCCATGAAACCATTTGAAATTTAAACTCTAATTGTCAGAATACATATCAATAACCGAAAATGGGACAGTGTGGAGTATGTGTGTAGGTGTGTGATTCGGATTTTTAACGTTGCGTTAAACAAATTTCAGTCATATCACCAAGATATGTGCAGTATGGCAGTTAATAGTGATGTATAGCTCTGGGGCATCACGCCGCAGACATGTAGCATCATGTCGCACCCAATCACATTCTCCTCACACCAGGCGGACCACTCCTAACACTGACCTGTCAGTGCTTAGCGCCTAGCGTGGCAGCTGTTAGTACCATTTTTTATAAGTCTTTGGTATGACTCGGCCGGGGTTCGAACTCGCGACCTCCCGCGCGCTCTTACGCTTGGCCACTGGAGTGGTCCAAGTGGAGTATACTGTCTTTAGCGGAAACAAATATTTACCGGAAATAACCAATTACAGCGAAACGTTATGGCTAAGATATTTCCCTCTTTCATTCAGAATGGACAATCAAGCCACATTCTAAAGACACTTCAAGGAATATATGCTGTTAGTTGCTTCAAATTCACGGATACCATACTGAATTGTTTTCCAAAAACTTATAATTTCGTGGTTATATATCTTTTCTGGTTTGCAATTTAGGACAATATGAAAAGATAAAGTATTGTGCGACGATCTCCATAAGACTATTAGAAGAGTGTGTTTTCTGTAACCTCCATGTAGTTCAGAACAAACGTGTTTAAGCATTGTTGCAGTAATTAGTTTAATGAAGGAAGTTATCCATTAGAAATACTTAGCTTCACTGGGAATATCTTAATCAATCGGTCTTTGCAAACTAATTCCAATCGTAATTAGTTGATGTAACCTTATTTACTTAGTAAGTATTAATGAATAATATACCTTATTAACCTGATAAAATTGATATCGAACATTCATTTATTTCCATGCCTTCATTTGTCGTACATTTCAATTCAATAGTTCAGTAATTGCAACTAACATTTTTTTCAAGGCATTTTCTGGATTACAATCTCTATCTAATTTATGATAGGTTATCTGTGACTGGATCTAGTCTCTTTTCAATCACGGTCATATATCTCTATTGCCTTACATAGGGAAAACTATGCGAACTGACCTCGACACACCAAAAGTTCGACATAGACAGTTCCCACAAATCTCGTTGGTTGTTGTGATTTTGATCTGAATTCTCGTGGATCTCAATAACTTGTTAATTTGATTTGTTTATATGCTTTATTTTCCCTTAGCTCCAGATCAAGCGTATATTTAAATGAAGTATCTAAAAACTTAGCATTTTTGTTTTAATTTTAAAGTTGATTCTCTCCAAATAGCAATAGTAAACTTATCGTGAGATATATTAGAGCGCTTATATTCCAGTGAGATTTTTTTGCCGGATACAGATTCATGGAAGAACGTGGTTCTTCTAAATAACAATCTTGTACAGTAGTTCTGATCAACATATTTCATGTGTAACGAAGCCTATTCATATCCACATATGCTGCCTGCTCTTTATTGTATTTCAACTTAACAATGTCTCGTATACTACACAGCTCCCTCATTGTAGGTTTTAAGCTGTTTTTCATAGGGATTCCGGCCACTGGGGCCTCGTGTAAATCAGGATGACGCGGTCGATACTGACATTGGCTTGGAGGACTGTACTGGTTGACAGTGAGCGATCAAATCTTTTAACCAGCTTGTCTGCAAGAAATGAGAGGACTATCTGTGTGATCCCTGGCAGGCTTTGAGCGACAGGCCATGCATAGTTGCTTCTTGACCATTTGAAGAGAGATACAGGACCGGAAATACATCACAGTTGTCTACTGGATACCACAAAAGATATGTACATATAGGTTCCATTTATGTGTTAATATTATTCAGCACATAAGGATGAAAATGTAAATAAATATCACTATACTATGGAGTAAAGAATAAAGTTTGATCTCAAGAAACTGAAAGATCCCGAAGCAGCAGAAGCCTTCCAAACAGTGATTGGTGGGAATTTCCACCGCTCACCATCCTCAACGCTGACGATACAGACATGGACACGTTGATCACCACCTTTAATACAGCAACGACCGAAAGAGCCAGCGAGATCCTTGGAAGATATCGCCCAGTCAAGAAGCCCTTGGTCACAGCTGAGGTCCTGAACATGTGTGACAAGAGGAGGGAGCGGAAGGAGAAGACGAATGGTATAGAAGGGGCAGAGCAGTACAATGCAGTCCACAGGGTAGTCAAGAAAAGCATAAAAAAAGCAAAAGAGAAATGGATAGAAGAACAGTCCAAAAACATTGAGGGAAACTTGAAAAGGAAAGACAGCAAGAAAGCGTACCAACTGGTCCAAGATCTAAGAAGCACAAAACAACGGCGATTTACCTCCTTACAGGACAAAGTCGGAAACTGCCTCACAGAAGAAAAAGACATTCTGACAAGATGGACAGAGTACTCAGCAGAACTTTACAACCACCCAGCCACAATAGATCCAGAGGAACTGAACGTTCCTGCAGCAACTAAGAACGACAACCACCCTATTCTACTTGAAGAAATAGAAGCAGCAGTGAGATCGCTGAAAAAGAGGAATTCAGTGGACAACATCCCAGCAGAACTAGTCCAAGCAGAGGGAGAAGCAATGATTAGTGCCCTCACAAATATCTGCAACAAGATCTGGCAAACAGGAGAATGGCCATCGCCGTGGACCCAATCAGTGATCATCACCCTCCCCAATAAAGGCAACTTACAACGGTATCAAACCCACCGTGCAATCAGTCTTATAAGCCATCCAAGCAAAGTCATGTTAACAACACTGCTGAACAGACTAAAGCCACAGGCTGAAAAGATCGTTGCCGAGGAGCAGGCAGGTTTCAGAGCAGGGCGCAGCACAATAGAGCAGATCTTCAACCTCGGGATATTATGTTAGTAGTACCTCCAACAGCAGCAAGATCTGTACCACGTCTTCGTGGATTTCAGGAAGCCATTTGATAGGGTATGGCATGCAGCCTTGCGCACGACCATGACACTGTACAACATCAATACCAACCTCATCACAGCAAAAGAGCACCTATGTGACAAGGCCACCCGTGCAGTATACTTCAACGGCAGCCTAGGGGACTGGTTCAGAACGACAGTCGGAGTCAGACAAGGCTGTCTGCTCTCTTCCACGCCATTCAACATCTTTCTGGAGAGAATCAGGGCTGACGCGCTTGAAAAGCATGACGGGACAGTCAGCATCGGAGGCAGAACAGTCACCAACTTATGTTTTGACGACAACATTGATGGACTAGCAGGAAATGAGCAATAACTAGCTTGCTTAATAGAGAGCCTCGACAAAACCCTCAGCGGCCTACGGCATAGAAATCAGTGCAGAGAAGACCAAACTGATGACCAATAACACCGAGGGAATAAGTACTGATATCAGGGTCAAAGGTACGAAGCTAGAAACAGTCCACAGCGTCATGTATTTGGGGGCGTTTGTAACAGATGAAGGCTCACAGCCTGAGGTACTCTCCAGAATTGCGCAGACAGCAGTAAAGCTGACAAAACTGCAACCCATCTGGAACGACAAGAACATCGCACTCAGTTCAAAGGTCAGACTGATGCACTCACTGGTGAGCTCCATATTTCTCTACGCCTGTGAATCATGGACCATAACAGCTGACTTAGAAGGATACAAGACACAGAGATGAGATGCTTCCGGAAGATTCTCGGCGTCTAATGCAAAGATCGTGTCACAAATGAAGAAATACCCCAAAGGATCAGACAAGCCATTGGGCATCTCGAAGACCTCCTGACCACAGTAAAAAAAATGTAAACTGCAGTGGTATGGGCATGTCTCACGATCATCAGGACTTGCCAAGACAATCCTGCAAGGCACAGTACAAGGAAGAAGAGAGGCAGGCAGAGAAAGAGGTGGGAAGACAATATTCTAGAGCAGACAGGCTTGACATTGAGCGACTCACTGAGAAACACGGAAAATTGAGAGGAATGGAGGAAGCTGGTTGTTCGGTCTTGTGCGGTGCCCCAACGGTCTACCAGACTACGGAGCTGATGATGATCATGATAATGATGATTATACTATGGAAAATCAGTTATTCATAAATTGTCCACATTTTCGCACAAATTCGTCTTACTGATCACCACTGTGTGGTTCCATTATCAAGGGTGTTTATCTTTGTGGATAAATAGTTTGCATTCATCATCCCTGGTGTAATGTCCATATATCAATCATACTTGTTAACATGTTCCATACGATGATTCACGTCTTAGAATGCCCGCTAAAAGTTACATGTTCCGATTAGTAATATTTGGGAATGATGTCTACTATATCCGTTGTTGAACGCTGCGAAATCCTTTGATGGACTTTATGAGCACCACCATCATGGTATTTCTCATTCATCAATCAATTCTATTATCAATAAGAATTCCATTCAAGAAATTATTTTCAGTTTCAAACGTTCATATATTTCCTTGCCTAATATGAATAGCTATTATAGCTGAATACACTAAATGTGTTAAGTAGCAGAGAGTGTGAACCCTACAACTTTTTTAATTAGAGATTTAGCCGAAAATAAAGGTTCCTACGAAGGCTAAAAAATAAGGTTAATAATTACAAACCGAAGCCGTCAACCGCGCATATTCCCATACAACTTGCAACAGACCACATTAGCTTTTATGTTACTCGTTCGCTGACTTATATTTTCAAATTTTAGGCGTGTTTGTTTGCGACTCGCACACGCACGTGTTGTCGTTCACCCTCTCTGATACTGTAATTAACTAAAAATTTTATCAAGACCTACATGATACCTTGACGTAGGATCATGTAAATATATTGTGATAAATCCAAATGAGGTACCTTGTGCTCCCGGAAAGAAGTTTTTAAACTTAATCATGTCCATATCCCCTGAACACCAAGTTTGATGAATGTTTCGTAACGTATGTGTATCGACTCCGTTAAACACAACTGAAATATTACAGTTATCTCTGATCACTTTAGGCATTAGTGTGTATCGCTGTGTAACATATATAACGTCAGTATTTTTATGCCTGCCCCTGGGAATAATCCTGGCAGGATTTGATTGTTTGGCCAGCATCACATCATCGTATACTACGAGATTATTAATACGTCCATCAAGATCATCCACAAATGAAGCTTCATTAATATTGGTGATAAAATCAATAATATCATTACCGTCCTCATTCAACAATTTTGCGTTTTCATTAAAATCTTTAAGTACTTCATAACATCGTTGGTCATCTATAGATGGTGCTACTAGATACAACTTATCCCACTTGAGCCATCTCATTATCAGATTAAGTAATAATTGTATTTTACCAGACCCATTTGGTCCTTGGCTCTCTCCCATCAATAAATTTCAACAACATTTTATATTATACAATGGCATTTGGTTTTGGCAGAGATTATATGATGAGACGTGTCAAAAGTTTTGCAAAACCTGCAGAATCAGCTCTATCAGGGATTAGATCAGGAAAAACTCAACGAGAATTAGATCAGGAAAAATGCATGAAGTGTTAGGTGGCTATGAATTTCCCGACAATAGTATAACAGTAACAGCAGCTAATTTGAGTAAAAATTAAATCGTTGAATTTGAATCAATCAAATTAGCGGCTACAGCACTTGATACTCGCGTGGATGGAATTGGGGTACATGATTATGTTCGAACATATATTGGATCATTTTGGATATGTTTCAAAATAAAATGTACAGATGACCAAGAAAGACTGGACGATTAGATGTCTGATCCGTTCACGGACGTATATACACATCTGATAAACAACCTTCCACAGCGACGGCGAGAGATGTTATATGATTGCGGTGGACCATAATAACATTTTAAACAAAAAGATAGTATTATATGAGACAACATGTTATTTCCATCGTAGACTGCCGCGATGAGAATCAATTCCATGATCTTATCCGGCGAAGTGATATAAGATCAATCAAACAACAGGGAGGAATATTAACGTTGGAGATAGCAAATCATCACAACTACGGTTATACAAGATATCGGCCATATACTCAATGGTTCACTTCACGTGATGAACGCGCGCGACAACGACTGCGGAAAAAATTTCAAGCAGACTAACATCATCATATAAATGTTATCTGAGACCGTTATCACCGATGTTGGATCACCACATTTTCATAATAATATAATGATATGTGGTGATTCAACAATCACTAAAGATGTGTAAAATTACTCTATGCATCATGATCAAACACTAGATCACCCTCACTCCACAGGTATTATCCTTGGTCCTCGACAGAAATGTTATCTAACCGATCTGAGACCGCTATCATCGATATTGAATCACCACATTTTCATAATAATATAATGAAATGTGGTGATTCCACAACAGTTATTTCATCAATCTGCGGCTTCGTCAAACACACTGAACCATCCATTGACACTCCAGACATGAAAGTTTAACATCTCAATGTGTTTATCTACAATCGCGACATCATTACCACCATAAGATCTTTCAGCATCCTTGTTGCAATTTCTGCAGTACTCATCGTCGACAAAATCTGATTTGGGCCACACTGGGTAACTTAATGTGTAGTTCGATCTTGAGGAATTAATTTTATCATCTGCCGTCAAGGACGCTCCGAATTCCTTATAAATTAATTTAACTTTTCGATTATATTGATGAAAATAACTCTAAGATGTATTTCACACCGAGATCAACAGCGATGATGGCAGACACGGGTTATGAAATCGTGCAGACTCCCGCAGATGACTATGATGTTTGGTTGTGAATGAAAAAAATTAAAAATCACAGCGTTAAAGAGATTAACATTAATCCTAGCGTCGATGAGTTTTTGAAATCCACTGTCAGTGATAGAATAAAAAATTCTCAGATCGAACTAAATACTACTATGTACCACAAATACAATCCAGAATAGAAACTAGAACCATACGACTCGAAGAAATTTTACCTGAATAATATGTTCCAGTGCGATGTTGGAAAGTTACCTGTGTATGAAGTTGAACAGTTATATGTGTTCATCAGAGCTGAAGCAGTCCCAGAAAGTCATTGTTGATAAATTCAATAACGGCAACGCAATCGACGCTATGATGTTCAGGTTGGATAAAATCAGCCCACGTGAGAAACTCAACACGGTGACGAATTTCTTGATGTTGAATTTACCTGATGTAGTTCCTGACGATCTTTCAACGATGACAACGTCGATATCCGGGGCGGATCTCAGGATGTATATCACGAGTATGATACATGATCGAGATCAACCGGCGAAATATAATGAGCTACTCAGGAACTGGTCTAGCATATTTCCTGATACAAGAATTTGGTCAAAGAAACTGACAACAGGGAATATAATCAAACAAATTAAATTAATTTATAAGGAATTCGGAGAATCCTTGACGGCAGATGATAAAATTAATCCCGTAAGATCGAACTACACATTAAGTTACCCAGTGTGGCCCAAATCAGATTTTATCGACAATGAGCACTGGAGAAATTACAACAACGATGCTAAACGATCTTCAGAGGTAATGATGTCGCGATTGTAGATAAACACATTGAGATGTTAAACTTTCATGTCTGGAGTGTCAATGGATGGTTCAGTGTGTTTGACGAAGCCGCAGATTGATGAAATAACTGTTGTGGAATCACGACATATCATTATATTATTATGAAAATGTGATGATTCAACATCGATGATAGCGATCTCAGATAACATTTATATGATGATGTTGGACTGCTTGAAATTTTTTCCGCAGTCGTTGTCGCGCGCGTTCATCACGTGAAGTGAACCATTGAGTATATGGCCGATATCTTGTATAACCGTAGTTGTGATGATTTGCTATCTCCAGCGTTAATATTCCTCCCTGTTGTTTGATTGATCTGATATCTCTTCGCCGGATAAGATCATGGAATTGATTCTCATCGCGGCAGTCTACGATGGAAATAACGTGTTGTCTCATATAATACTATCTTTTTGTTTAAAATGTTATTATGGTCCACCGCAATCATATAACATCTCTCGCCGTCGCTGTGGAAGGTTGTTTATCAGATGTGCATATACGTCCGTGAACGGATCAGACATCCAATCATCTATTTGTTCTTGGTCATCTGTATATTTTATTTTGAAACATATCCAAAATGATCCATTATATGTTCGAACATAATCATGCACGCCAATTTCATCCACGCGAGTATCAAGTGCTGTAGCCGCTAATTTGATTGATTCAAATTCAACGATTTGCTTTTTACTCAAATTAGCTGCTATTACTATTATACTATTGTCGGGAAATTCATAGCCACCTAACACTTCATGCATTCTCTTTGGAGTTTTTCTTGATCTATTTCCTGATAGAGCTGATTCTGCAGGTTTTGCAAAACTTTTGACACGTCTCATCATATAATCTCTGCCAAAACCAAATGCCATTTTATAATATAAAATGTTGTTGAAATTTATTGATGGGAGAGAGCCAAGGACCAAATGGGTCTGGTAAAATACAATTATTACTTAATCTGATAATGAGATGGCTCAAGTGGGATAAGTTGTATCTAGTAGCACCATCTATAGATGACCAACGATGTTATGAAGTACTTAAAGATTTTAATGAAAACGCAAAATTGTTGAATGAGGACGGTAATGATATTATTGATTTTATCACCAATATTAATGAAGCTTCATTTGTGGATGATCTTGATGGACGTATTAATAATCTCGTAGTATACGATGATGTGATGCTGGCCAAACAATCAAATCCTGCCAGGATTATTCCCAGGGGCAGACATAAAAATACTGATGTTACACATGTTACACAGCGATACACACAAATAACTAAAGTGATCAGAGATAACTGTCATATTTTAGTTGTGTTTAACGGAGTCGATACACATACGTTACGAAACATTCATCAAACTTGGTGTTCAGGGGATATGGACATGATTAAGTTTAAAAACTTCTTTCCGGGAGCATAAGTTATCCCATTTGGATTTATCACAATATATTTACATGATCCTACGTCAAGGTATCATGTAGGTCTTGATAAAATCTTTAGTTAATTACAGCATCAGAGAGGGTGAACGACAACACGTGCGTGTGCGAGTCGCAAACGAACACGCCTAAAATTTGAAAATATAAGTCAGCGAACGAGTAACAAAAAAGATAATCAGGTCTGTTTCCAGCTTTATGGGAATATGCTCGTTTAACGGCTTCGATTTGAGATTATTAACCTTATTTGTTAGCCTTCGTAGGAACCTTTATTCTCGGCTAAATCTCTAATAAAAAAGTTGTAGGGTTCACCCTCTCTGCTGCTTGTTATTATATCCAAACAAGCCTTTATTTTACTGGTAAACATTACATTAGTCCCAGCACAGAGCTATATTAATTAGCTGCAATGTTTTTATATCAAGCAGACTGGAACCGTTCAAGTTCCGGTGAAGTGACGAGGATGAAATACTCAATATCAAGTTTAGTCTTGTATACAATTTGGTTACAACTTGGAGAGACATAGAGGTGGAAATACGGTAATAATCACATAAATCATGATTATGATGTTCATTTTGTATCAATTGTGGCACTGTTTACAGTATCATATTATGTGGTAAAAAATTGCACGACCTAAACGTTAACACAAAAAGATATACTCGGTGGTGACTGAATGGCCAACATTTCACTTGCTAGCCATGCAAGTAGTTTAGCGTTCTGGTTTTCATTTATAGAAGCTTTCATAATTAAATGACAAGCGCATCTTTATTTCTTCACTGAATGTGGTTGCAAATAGAATCTTAAAAGAAATCACCAAATTCTGGATTTCCAAATACGAATGAGAAATGATTCAAGAACTGCTAAACTGCATTGTAAAGCGGATAAAATGAAAATGAACGTAAGGAGTTCTCTCCTTTCGTCAATACACATTTTGTTGTAGCCAATCTGAACTCCAATATAAACTCAAAAATGAATACGTGTATATGGTATAAATAAAATATATAGTAACTTCATTATATCGTTGACATAACACTCGTTGTATCGCAAAGAGACTTGGTAAGCCTAGTTTCTTTTCAGTGAAAAATGTATACTTTTCGTGGTATGTCAAAGACGCATCGTGAGAACGAACAGGTGTCTGTATGTGTTTGAACATATAACTGTGACGACTTTCATTCTCCTTGCTTACAAATTTTAATATGTCTTCTTCAAAAGCTTGTATTTTACAAACGAATTCGTAAGAGAACTATATATGCAGAGTCAATCGTGCAATTTTACCCCATGGTTATGAAACAACAAATATTTAAACTTCAAAATGGGCAAAGTTACTTATTGCTTGTAATCAAACTAATAATTTATATTCGTAATTTAGGTCTCAAACCCATAATGCAACATAGATTACAATGTATATATGTATATGCAGTATCATCAACAAGACAGTGGTTAATAATGATTCAAATTAATCTGCTTCTCTTTGGATAGCTCTGATGTTAAGTCTTGGAATCGTACCAAGGACAATTCCGAATTGTGCTACGTAATATGTTACCATGACAAGGAACTCGCACGTGGCAACTGGATACACCCATCTATTAATGGCAATGAGAGAGTGCGAAGATATCAATAGAATGGTGCCAAGACTTGCGATAAACGCTCCTATTGTCTGCTGGCTTTCACATCTAGCAGTCGCGCTCCATCCCGAGTTGAAAAGTACATACGAGGAAGCAATGAAGATCATTTGCATCGTGTATGTAGTAATATTTAATTCAATGAATATGAAACCGGCCATCCATAACAGGACGAAGACTATCTGCATAAAGTTTGTGCCAATGTAAGTACCAAATGCATAGGAATAACACACTTGAGCAACCATAAAGAAAACTATGCCGGGTATGAACAAAGTCTGGGGAAATATCAAACATACGTCACCAAGGCTTGATAACATCAGACCCAAAATAACAAATTTGAGTAGTCCTTCAGGTTCGTTCGGATGATTCGTGTCCGGATGCTTCATAGATGTGACGTAGGCAGCAAGCAACATAACTGGGAACGCCTTATCATAGGCAGAAATCATAGTGTCCGGAGGGTTCTTCTCATACAGCTCATAATGCGAAACATATGCGATGCTAGAGACAACAAACAGGGATATATGTATTGTGTCAATAAAGCACGGGAACTGCATGCTGAAAAAAATGATTTGACAAATAGGGCATCAGTGATACAGCATCACATTTTGAGGGTTTTATTAACATGGTGAAACTGTACCATTTGAAAATAAAAATCCACGTGCAATTTATGCCATTGTGGAAACGATAAACATTTCAAGCCATTAATAATCGCATGCACATATCCTTGTTGTATTGTTAATAATGAATATTTGTGGCGCATATGTAAAAAAAAATAAATTAGTGATAGATGAATGAATATGCACTTGATATAATGGGTAAAGCTATGGTTACTGCATGTTAATGTAATCTTTGAAAGATTTTAATGTCAATAATATTTTTTAAAATTTCAGATACATGTTACTGTTAAACAAAAATTCAGCTGCGTTAAAAGGTGTTCCTTTATTGTACATTGGATATACTGCAGATGCACTGATGCACTCCATAAATTTGTCTTAGTTTATTTTCTTTCTTTATTTACTTCTTCGGCTATCAAATCAGAAAAAAAGACGCCTCAAACCACTGTATAACAGACGTGTTGCAGGGACCGTTGATGGCAGTAACTTTTATATATCAGATTTCACAACCATTTTGCCAGTATAGACTTTTGAATTTACCTTATACTGAGAGACGTTCGACTGTGATGGCAAAGGATTTTATGTCCATACCTTGACTAGAGCCATTTATACTGGCCGCCTTGTATAGCATATCTTGTACTGAAAAATGGCAACAACAGCAACAACAACAACAACAACCTTGACTAGAGCCATTTATACTGGCCGCCTTGTATAGCCTATCTTGTGCTGAAAAATGGCGTTAAATCCTACAACAACAGCAACAACAACAACAACAACCTTGACTAGAGCCATTTATACTGGCCGCCTTGTATAGCATATCTTGTGCTGAAAAATGGCATTAAATCCTACAACAACAGCAACAACAACAACAACAACCTTGACTAGAGCATTAAGTTGATTAGAGTAATTAGAGCAATACGTTGCCTACAGTGAATCTAGTGAATGGTTCAGTTTCTATTTACAAAATACACTCAAATTTGTGCTCTTGAAAATAAGAAAATTGTGGTTTCCATAAATGCGTGTCTGTAAAAAAGCGTTGCTGTCCAGTATCATAATACAAAATAATAATTTCAGTATCTTTTTGACTTTTATTAAAGGAATAAAGCGCATTTTCTCGTTGCCGACTTTGGATGACTTTGAATTAGCATGTGCTTGTTTACCATATAGATAAACATATCTGGGTTCGGCCTGTAACGACTTTATTTTACGAGGTGCGGGGGAGGGTGACAGAGCTGTGATAAACTATCGATCGGTAACACTGATAATAATCGGTAACACTCTGATACTAATCAGTAACACTCGGATACTACTCGGTAACACTGATACTAATCGGTAACTTGGATACCAATCGGTAACACTCTGATACTAATCGGTAACACTCTGATACTGCTCTCAAGATCCAGTTAGATGAGAAATGTACTTGCTAACGCACAGCTTTAAAGCTGTGCATATAAACTGCTCAAGTTGCAGGACCATACATTGTTATGTATTTAAACTCTTTCATCCCATGGGGGACATTTGTTACTCGTTTGATACTCGTTTATCATCATACGAATAAATGTGAGATCATAAATATCCATTTGCACCACTCTCACCTAGGATACCAGTTTGATTTGTCACCTGACCATATTACCTGGCGACAGTTCTTGTTGTTGTTGTTGTTGTTGTTATAGAGATTAACGCCATTTTTCAGCACAAGATAGGCTATACATGGCGGCCAGTATCAATGGTGGAGGAAGAACTCGGAAAACCCCGGAAAGAACCACCGAACCACTAGAAACTGCCGGCAAGCTTTCTCGCATACCCTCATTGGCCGAGCCCGAGACTCGAACCCACGCAGACCGAGGTGAGATGGCAGTGATCCGTAACGGTGAGTGCTTTAGACCACTTGACCACTCAGGGCCCCTCTGGCGACAGGCCCTATCTTTTGACTAAGAAAGCCATACGTGTGTTGAGGTGTGAATGTCTCTTAACGCGATTTTCAACCTTTGTACTTCGAACAGAATGTAATTTCAATATTTTGGACATCTTAAATATACCAGAAAATGCGAATGAAAAGTGAAACTGTTCAACATTTATGCAGAGTGCTCCTTTAAATTTTAGATTTCATTATAATGTTGACCTAAAGAACATATAGCAATCGTATCTAATTTTTCTGGTGTGCAGAGAAAGTAAGAACCAACTATTCAAATCATATGCAATGACATCATTATTCAGATCTGTTAAATCATTCGAAGTGCGTTGCAATTACAGTGTGAGTTATAAATGCAAATGTGTAATTTAAATACGAGTTTGTAGCCTTTGCTAAACAAATGAAACATATTTCTTTCCTCGGTTGTTTTGCGAAATAAAAGAGGATCGTACAAGTCCGCTTATTAGTACGTACGAGCATGTGCAGACATCATGCTAATATCCTCAGAGTAATCATAATGAGTTGCACTTAAAACCATCTCACAATAAATACTGAATGTGTCGGATACGAGGGGTCGTGGGTTTGATCCCCGGCCGAGTCATACCAAAGACTTATAAAGCTGGTACATACAGCTGCCTCGCTTGGCGCTCAGCATTAAGAGGTTAGTGTTACGACCGGTCGGCCTGGTGTCAGGATATTGTGACTGGGTGGGACATCATGCTACATGTCTGCGGCATGATGCCACAGTGCTAGACATCACTATAAACTGCCACACTGCAGACATCGTAGCGATATGACTGAAACAAATTGTTAAAGCTACGTTTAAAATCCAAAATCACACATCACTCACTAATGAAATGACGATGATGAATGAAAATTATATCATTAGAGAATAATCATCGTATATTGCAACACGAATACAAATAGATCTTATAAACTCTGAAGAATCCAGTTTTGTATTACCATATGTATCTTCAATAATACTTACTCGATCGTAATACTGTAGGACAACTAATACGTCACAAATCCTGCCCATCGCTGACCAAAAAGCTTCAGCTCAAAGGTTGAAAGTTAGCGGCACACCTAGGTGGCATTTAAGTCGAATAGTATCACATTGGCGTAGGGATTGGCACTAAATACCTTACTACTGGAGCGGACGCACGCTCTCCATATGGTTGTCATTATGGAAGGCTTTGAACGTGTTTGGGTACCATGATCGAGGAAGTATTATTTAAGAAAGATTTTAATATTAACATTGGTGTTTTCTTCAAATACAACACCCCAGCATAATACGACAATTAATAGTTCAGAGATGGGGGAGATGAATCTCCTTAACCTGGAGAGACCATTTCCGGTTTCCCGAGGTATGCGAGAGCGCTTCTTTATGAACTGAAGTAGGAAAAGACTATATGCCGGGGAAAAGCTTCGGAAGGGAAACCAATGTAGTTTGCGAAGCGGCATCCTTGCGATGTTGTCAACGTAACCCGAAGGTAAGCTATTGCGACATGGCTCTAGGACCCATCAACTCGGGTTGTGACCTTTAGGATGAAAGATCTCTGAGACAAGAGCTGCAGAATCAGGCTTGCGTCTTCATCCCACAACATGGATAGTAGCATGAATATTATCAGAATTGTTTTCGTTTAAACACAATGTTGTGGCAATTCCTTTACTCTCGTGGGCCGATGTGCAAAGCAAATTCATTTGATATTGGGTTATTTTCCAATATTTGGAAAAAACAACCCATAGTATAGATAACAAGTCTGTCTGTGATGAGATACGACTTTTCCTCTGTGATAGGAAAAAAAAATGATCTTGTTCGAGGCAAAAAATCAATTATTCTAAAGGATTTTTTTCAAAGTTTTGATTCCTAATGAACTCAGCCTGTTCTTGGCAACGAAAGCAGGGACTGTCATCGGTGATTCTAACCCATCTTGTCGGAGCTGCATATAGTTCGTGTCCACTGATAGAGCATATATATCCCGGATTCCGCTCTCCAGTGCTATAATGCTATGAGAATGCACATCACACGAAAGTTGACCCATACAACAGTGGCATTAATTTCCATTTGCAGTCGATTGCATTTTGACGTGGAAGTCCATTTCGCTTGTTTGGAGAAAAGATGTGCTTCGAGAAAGGTACAGAGACTCTAGGAAGGAACTAGACAGATCCATAGGATTTATATCATATCTTGTACCATTTGGCTCCAATGACCGGTCCGGTGGCCTAGTGGTTAGAGCGTCCACCTCGGATGCGGGAGGTCGTGGATTCGATCCCCGATCGAGTCATACCAAAGACTTACAAAAATGGTACTAACAGCTTCCTCGCTGTTAGGACTGGTCGGCCTGGTGTCAGGATAATGTGACTGGGTGGGACATCATGCTACATGTTTGCGGCATGATGCCCCAGTGCTAGACATCACTATAAACTGCCACACTGCAGACATCGTAGCGATATGACTGAAATATTGTTAAAGCTACGTTAAATATCATAATCACATCACATCACCAATGATTTGGGGCCGTTACCTACCGGAATACGTGTCAAGGGCAATCTCTAAATATAGGCTCCGTTTGAGTGGCAAGGCCTTGAGAACAAAGCGAAAGGACATCTTTTGGATGCTGAGGAACTCTGCTAGGCATCGTACGTAGGGAGTGCCAAGTGGCATCATCTGCGTAAGACTGAACCATGAAAGTGTATAACCTTCGTTCGGGAATCTAAACAAAGCACGTTATTCTGGTTATTGATCGTTCATAATTGAATCTTATCGTGACCTATTACGATCTGAGGTTAATGGAACAATCCTGTCGTTACTGAACAGGGCCATCCTAGTTGGCATGACGTCCAGTTCCTAAGATTGGTTTCCGGATAATGCACCACGTAGTCTGCCATAATTCTGATCAGCGAGATGGAAACTGATCTCTCTCTCTCTCTCTCTCTCTCTCTCTCTCTCTCTCTCTCTCTCTCTCTCTCTCGGCCTCACTCTTTCTCGCTAGCAAATGTTATGTTGTTGAACCATATCATACAAACCGATGGCGTTCTTGTCTTGGAGGTGCGCTTCTGCACCTACCCCTCTAATAGTGCCATTGCGGCCACAGATTGACTTCTGTTTCTTATACGCAAGTCAGACATGCATTTTAGATTGGCAATGTATTAGGCTACACATGTGCGAAACAACTGAGCAAGAGTGCATATAGGTTTAGCTCTGCACGTGGACAGCTTTATAAACCTGAGAGTGTACGTGCCAGAGATAAAAACTGACAATAAACTGTGAAAGAGTTTACATGACCAGCCATGCAAGAAGAGCATTTGAAAGTCACTTTGACGCGGACGCTGAAATATCAATTCTAATAAATGTTACCTGTTGGAAATTGACTGCCTCTACAAGCAAAATCACCGAAGCGTCGTTTCTTGTATCTATGAAGTGGTCGCATCGACTAATTTGTGCCTATAAAACATTTTCTTGATGTATCTGACCTGGATGGAATCTGCAAGGTGATGAATATAATTTTCATCCGTATTGATATACACCTGCACATAAAAATGCACCGAAACGTCATTATAT